>JAOPSE010000807.1:0-283178 GCA_029449295.1 Zea luxurians
AATTGCCCAACACAAATATTGGACTAACTAGTTTGCTCTAGTGTATAAGTTATACAGGTGCAAAAGGTTCACACTCAGCCAATAAAAAGATCAAGTTTTGGATTCAACAAAGGAGCAAAGAGGCAACCGAAGGCACCTCTGGTCTGGAGGCACCGGACTGTCCGGTGTACACCGGACAGTGTCCGGTGCACCAGAGGACTCCAACTCGAACTCGCCACCTTCGGGAATTTCTCAAGGCGCTCCGCTATAATTCACCGGACTGTCCGGTGTACACCGGACAGTGTCCGGTGCCCCAAGGAAGCGCAGCCTCTGCAACTCGCCAGCCTCGGGTTCGCGCGGTAGCCGCTCCGCTATAATTCACCGGACATGTCCGGTGTGCACCGGACTGTCCGGTGTACCAGCGGAGCAACGGCTATTTCGGCACCAACGGCTACCTGCGCTGCATTTAATGCGCGCGCAGCGCGCGCAGAAGTCAGGCGCGCCCATACCGGCGCACCGGACAATGAACAGGTGATGTCCGGTGTGCACCGGACATCCAGGCGGGCCCAGAAGTCAGAAGCTCCAACGGTCAGAATCCAACGGCATTGATGACGTGGCGGGGGCACCGGACATGTCTGGTGTGCACCGGACTGTCCGGTGCGCCATCGACAGACAGCCTCCACCAACGGTCAAGTTTGGTGGTTGGGGCTATAAATACCCCAACCCCCCACCATTCATTGAATCCAAGTTTTCCAACTTCCAACCACTATACAAGAGCTAGCATTCATTGCAAAGCACACCAAAAGAGATCAAATCCTCTCCCAACTCCACACAAAGCCCTAGTGACTAGAGAGAGTGATTTGTTGTGTTCATTTGAGCTCTTGCGCTTGGATCGCTTCTTTTTCTTTGGCATTCTTTCTTGTGATCAAACACTCACTTGTAATTGAGGCAAGAGACACCAATTGTGTGGTGGTCCTTGCGGGAAGTTTGATTACCAAGTGATTTGAGAAAGAGAAGCTCACTCGGTCCGAGGGACCGTTTGAGAGAGGGAAGGGTTGAAAGAGACCCGGCCTTTGTGGCCTCCTCAACGGGGAGTAGGTTTGAGAAAACCGAACCTCGGTAAAACAAATCCGCGTGTCTCACTTCATTATTTGCTTGCGATTTGTTTTGCACCCTCTCTCGCGGACTCTACTATATTTCTAACGCTAACTCGGCTTGTAGTTGTGATTATTTTTTGTGATTTTCAGTTTTGCCCTATTCACCCCCCCCTCTAGGTGACTTTCACTAGGGCATATCTGCCATGGCGACTCACGGATGAGAGATAGCCCTAGGTGCCAGGAAAAGACTCGCACCAGATTTTTGCCAAGATTCGCACGTTTGCGACTTGGGCGAGCTGTGGAGCATGGGCAGAAGAAAACCTACACGTGTTCGACGCGCTCTGTGCACGCCAGCAGCCGCCCGGCGTGCCCCGCGTCGCGCCAAAGGCCAGCCGACGCCATGGCCCGTGCCCGCGCCTATAAATCCCACTCAGGCGTCGACCATACCCTTCCGCGCGCACTCAACCTCACCGGAGCTCAAACTCACCGTCGTTTGCCCGTGCACGGCGTGTCCGCGGCCACCCGAGCCCCTGCCGCCGTAGACCGGCCAGCCCAGCCTTTCCCAACCCCGTCCGACCCTCGGAGACGACTGAGCACACCTCGGTGAAGCTCCCCGAGCGAGGAATCGAAGTCTGCTTCGCCAGAGAGGCCAGTCCACGGTCGCTGGAATCCCTCCGACCGCCGGCGAACGTAGACCGGGTAAGCCACTGCGCCATTTTTCAATTCAAGGCACAGCTAGTCTCTACATCACCCCGTGAAGCTCACTGTGCCATTGGATTGAACAAAATCGCCGTGATTTGGTCGGCACACCCGCCGCCGACAAGGACACCCGCTTGCGCACGTGGACCGAGTGATTCCGGCCATCCCCGCCATCGAGCCGTACATCGCTGTGACCGCCAGAGCCTCCCCGAGCCAACCCTGCCCCTCGCCGCCGGTAAGCCGCGCCACCCTTTTCTTTCTTGCGGGTACTGTTTAAACCTAGGGACGGACCGCGGGGGAGAAGGAAAGAAGTCTGGGGGGTTTTGTGAAATGTCAGTGACTCAAATGAATAGTGGCGCAGGGGTAGATTTGAGTGGATTGATTTGGATTAAACCCAGGGTCCTCGGCGCAAAGTAGTTTTCCAGGAAACCTTTGTTAAATCTGATTTAAATTTTGAATAGAACTTGAATAATTCATAACTTCTGTTTTATTCATCCAAATTTAGTCAAACCAATTTTGTTAGGCTTTAAATAATGTAAACTGCTTAGGAAAAATATAAAACCCCTATGTACTACAGAAAACTTTAGGGTTCTGATTTAATTATTGTTTTGACCAAAAGCTAAATAATAGGATTAAAAATGGTTGCACTATTTGACTAAGGTTAGAAAAATTTGGAGAAGCTTATGTCCACCTACTGACCTGTTTAAAAATGCTAAACTTCTCTGTCCAACCCATTAAGTTAGTTTTTGCCATTTATTTTACAATATGCTTAAGATTTAGAAAAATAGAAAAGGTGATTACAATGATGAACCAGAGGGCACTCCTATTTTTGTTAGAGTACTTATTCAATGTAGTTCACTAGAAAAATCTATTCTACCCTGGTTTAATATAAAATGAGTAGGATCCTTTTATTTTAGGAAATTAAGGAAAACTTAGAAAAACCCTACAAAAATGAACCCAAGGTGAAAACACCCCAACCCTTGGGATAATTAATGTTTTGTTATTAAGAACTTAGGAAAATATGAAATCTGCTTTTTGACATTTTTCAAATAACAATGTAGTAGAAAGTGCCTTTTTGGCATTAAACTTTAGAAAATCATAACTAAATAACCATCCCTTAGCTTTCTATGATCTTTGGCACAGAAGCTTATTATTACTGTTAGATGCCAACAAAAATAACCCTTAGGACAGAACCCACACCTAATTAAAATATGTAGTGCAAGTGGCCCATTTTACACAACTTTTGTTATTTTGTCTAAAGCATAGCCTTTTTATTTTAAACCTCAAATTCCTAGAACAGGCTATAATGACCAATGGCAACCCACTGTAATTTTTACAGAATTTTTGGAAAAAGTTAAACCACTGTTGTAGTTCAAACCTACACTAGAAACCATAAATAGAAAATAAAGAAAGGGAAAAATGAATAATAGGAATTAGTGTCATCCTAAAACCCTTTATAACCTGTCCACTGAAATATAAAGGGCAATACCAATTCACTATGCCTAGCCCTAACAAAACCTAAACCTAGAGTGATAAGCATAAACCACTAAAAGCCACGTATGACCCAGAAACCCTAAGTTACTCATTAACTTAGTTTTTTCTTCTCTTAGCATAATGTTATTAAATCCTGCATAATCATGACATACATGTTCATTGCATTTCGATAGACTGTAACCTTGCTGACGGAGAGTACGTCCTCGTGCCGGAGCAAGGAGCTGCTCAGGAGGTAGCCCCGGATCCAGCACCCGAGCCTGCACCAGGGGATCTGCCTGCCACAGCCTTGGAAGGCAAGCCCCGATTTATGCATAACCTGTTAATTATGCTATTTTAATATACTTAATGATTGTAGGATTGATTGTGCACTTAAGTGTAGGAGTTGTTTGAAACCCTAGTTGCATGATCTCAGGAATCCCATTGAGATGAATACTAGTATGCTAAGTCGAGTAGCTGCTTTATTAATTAGGATCTCGGTAGAAGTCGAGTGATTTTTCTAGCACTCGCGCGAGGTCAGGAATTGGCTGTATCCACTTTCTTATCATATTGATGTTGGGTTGTGGGCAACAATCCATGGGGATTGATTGTCCACGGGATAAAAATTGGAATAAGGATTAAGGTGTGGTACCGTGAGTCAAGCGTTTGAACGTACTAAGCACATGCCGAGAAATATGGTAAATCGGTAAGCCTAGTACCTGATTGAACCTGGCAGTAGACTTTACCCCTCACGCGACCTGAGACGTGGTCTCCCATTCCGGTTATGGTGGGTACAAGTGCGGTCACTGCACGATGGCAGTCGGGGTCAGTGAGGCATTGTACGCCAAGGCGGTGAGCCCTGATCTGCTGACGGGGAATCGATGGGGACGGTTGATGTGTGTAGGGACAGAGTGCCCCTACATGTCGTGTGTTTAGGTTTACCTTGCAAGGATAAAAACTCGATTCGAATCGTCTGCTTCTCGCAGCTAATGAGACTGCTTGATCCATGCTGCTACATTGAGTAACAAGTGGAAATGTGATGAGTTGACAAAAGAGGTTGATTGCTAAAAATGTTTGATACCATGTATGAGTAGATAGTACACTTTTAGCCTTAAGAGAGTCACACTTAAATTTGACAAGGTTAAAACTTGACTTAGAAACTCAGCTAGTGCTTTTGGCAACCAAACCCCACAGCCAAACAGCTGCATGTCTAGAGGTAGAGGAGTAGACTCCTCACACCGGGTAAGTCTAGCTGAGTATTAGTATACTCAGCCTTGCTTGTGGCATAATTTTACAGGTTCTCTGGAGGACATGGTTGCTGGAGTGACTTGGCCGTCCATCTTGCCACCGGGCTGGACTGTCGAGTGGGACACTACCTCAGAGGAGGAGGAGCATGAGGAGTGATAGGACAGGCTTCCCCATCTCTCTATTTATTTACCGTTAGTTTTTATTCCGCTGCACTTCGAACAATGATGACTACTTTTGCAAAACTTTGATGATGATGTAATAATTTAATACTTTTTAATGCATGGTTTTATGTTTTATTGTATTTGCTCTGTGACTCACCATCGAGTGAGATTGTGGTACTTGATCCTGTCAGTGGCCGTGTCGGACTAGATCCGAGGGATTGACGAGTTATTCCCATTTAAGTGTGGTCTAGCCTCTAAGGCGGGACTTAGGCACTTAAGTTGGAATAATTCGGGCAGTTCTGCCACAGCTGGTCGGAGCTCGTACCACCACAGAGGGATCAATAAACTATGAATACCATCCTTTTCCAAAGTAAAACTTGATAGAAACAAATGTTGGATAGATCGTAGGACGACCAGGATAGACCTAGGACGTGAAGCCTTAGGATGATAGAAGGGTAGCTAGGTGGCTAAGTGATTAAGCCCTACAGGCTACTATAAGGGATGGGAGTTCTTCCCTATTCCCTTTTTATTGATGTGAGGTCGTTTAGGGAGCATGCATTCTTAATTAAGCGAATGTATAATTGAGTAAAGACTTAAAAAACAAAATGATGACCAACTAAGTATCTCAATACCACTTTTATAGTTGGAGAGAAGCCGAGTCTTATTTTTCTTGTTCTTTTATAATTCTTTTTCTTTTACTTACGCTTAACCGTACACAGATGACTTCCCACGGATCCTCAGACGACGGTAATGCACTGTCCCACACTGACGGGCTTGCAGGAGAGGGCTTTCCCCGCATTTTGTGGGAGGTACTTCAGGGGGCCGGATACACGATGCCTCCTCAGTACGCGGTGCAGCAGTTCGAGAAGCATCGAGTGGCCCGCTGTAGGGTGAGGATGACCCTGAGCCTCATCCCCTACAGCCAGGCTGGCGTTTCACTGGACTCTGAGTCTTTTGGATACCGGGCTGAGGACACGATCGAGGCGATTGCTCTGCATGGTTTGACCACTTTCTGCGGATTCCATCCCTTGGAGCTGTCTACTCACCCCATTGGCTTGTTCACTGCGGAAAGGGAGGACGACCCAATGTGGAAGGATCGGGTGGAGCATGCCAAGGACATCTAGGCTATCTACCCTGGTCAGACTGCGCACTTGACGGTACGGTGCATGAATGCTCTGTACCGTCTGCAAGTGATGCGTGGTGAGGCAATGTATCATCTGATGGCACTATTGGAGGCAACAAAGATCACCTTGGACAACAGAGAGGAGCAATCAAACAACAGCAGCAGTATCGCCAGGCAAATGACAACAGGTGTTTCACATGCGGCAAAACCGGACATTATGCCAAGAATTGCCCCAGGAACCAGCAGAGGCAGGGGCAGAATGTTAATCAGAATCAAGGCAAGAGACAGAAGGTGCAAGTGAGGCAGGCAGGCTAAACTTCACCAGCATGGCTGATATTCCAGAGGGGGCACCCGTCATGACTGGTATCTTTACAGTTTTGAATTATCCTGCCATCATTCTTTTTTATTCTGGTGCATCGCATAGTTTTATCAGTGCCAAATTTAGTGCCAAGTGCCAGTTGCCCTTTCACCACACCGATGGGGGCATTACAATTTCAACACCAGGAGGCAGGGTTGCCACCTATCAAATCAACAGGCATGTGCCCATAAAGTTTGGTAGTCTAATAATTAAAACCACCCTCCTCATTTTGGGTTTGGATAGCATGGATATTATATTGGGAACTGACTGGTTAACCAGGCATCAGGTAGTTATTGACATTGCAGCTAGGGCCATTGAGGTGCATTCACCAACTTGTGGTGAAACTACACTATATTTGCCCGACCAGGGATGCACCCGATCTTGTGCCTTCGTTGTGATAGAGTCCCCAGTGAAAAGGATCCCAGTGGTCTGTGACTACCCGGATGTGTTTCCGGATGAATTGCCAGGGATGCCACCTGACCGAGACATTGAGTTCGTCATCGAATTGCAACCCGGGACTGCTCCTATCTCCAAGAGACCCTATAGGATGCCTCCCGCGGAACTGGTAGAACTGAAAAAAGCAATTGCAAGAGTTGTTGGACAAGGGGTTTATTCGCCCAAGTACTTCACCATGGGGATGTCCTGCCTTGTTCGTGAAGAAAAAGGATGAGAGTTTGAGAATGTGTGTTGACTACCGCCCTTTCAATGCGGTGACTATCAAGAACAAATACCCATTGCCCCGCATTGATGTTCTGTTCGATCAGTTGGTAGGAGCCAAGGTATTCTCCAAGATAGATCTTCGCTCAGGTTACCATCAAATCAAGATCCGTGCCAGTGATATTCCCAAGACTGCTTTCTCAACCAGATATGGGCTTTATGAGTTTTTGGTGATGTCGTTTGGGCTGACCAATGCCCCGGCTTATTTTATGTACCTGATGAACTCAGTATTCATGCCAGAGCTGGACAAGTTCGTGGTCGTTTTCATTGATGATATTCTGGTCTATTCAAAGAATAAAGATGAACATACTGAGCATCTGCACATCGTGCTTCAGCGACTGCGCGATCATCGTCTTTATGCTAAGTTGTCTAAATGTGAATTCTGGCTGAAGGAAATTAAATTCTTGGGTCACACAATTTCTCAGGATGGGATATCAGTTGATCCTGAGAAGGTGCAAGAGGTAATGGATTGGAAACCCCCTACTACAGTGAGGCAAATTCGGAGTTTTCTGGGATTGGCAGGGTATTATCGACGATTTATTCCGGATTTCTCCAGAATTGCCAAACCAATGACTGAACTGTTAAAGAAGGGAGTCAAGTATGATTGGAGCCAAAAGTGCAAAGATGCCTTTCATACTTTGAGGCAGCATTTGACAACAGCCCCACTGCTGGCTCAACCTGATAACACCAAGCCATTTGAAGTTTATTGTGATGCTTCTGGTACGGGATTGGGATGTGTCTTAATGCAAGATAACAGAGTCATTGCTTATGCTTCCCGAGCACCTCAGACCCCATGAGCAGAACTACCCTACACATGATCTGGAGTTGGCAGCTATGGTTCATGCTCTTAAGATATGGAGACACTACTTGATGGGAGCTCACTGTAACATCTACACTGATCACAAGAGTCTCAAATACATCTTCACTCAGACAGATCTGAACATGAGACAGAGAAGATGGTTAGAATTAATCAAGGACTATGATTTGGAGGTGCATTACCATCCTGGCAAAGCCAATGTTGTGGCAGATGCCTTGAGCAGAAAGGCCCAGTGCAATTGTATGAACATGGATGCGAGAGTTACCACCCTGTGTGATGAGTTGTGCAAATTGAACCTGGAAGTTGTTTCTTCAGGTGACTTAAACTATATCTCGTGGAACCCACATTACAAGAGCAAATAGTCAGGGCACAGATTGAAGATAAGGGTGTTCAGGTTATCAAAGACATGATCAAGCAGAAGGCAGAAAAATACAAGTGCTTCCGTCAGGACAGCAAGGGAATTTTATGGTTTGGAGATCGATTGGTTGTTCCCAAGGACCTTGAGCTCAGAAAGAAGATACTGGATTAAGCTCATCTTTCAAAATTCTCCATGCACCCAGGTAGCAACAAAATGTATCATGACCTCAGATCTTTATATTGGTGGACCAGGATGAAGAGGGAAATTGCCAAGTACATATCCGAGTGCGATACCTGCCAGAGAATCAAAGCCAGTCATTTGAAGGCAGCAGGCCCTTTGCAACCCCTTCCCATACCATTTTGGAAATGGGAGGACATTTGCATGGATTTTATCGTGGGATTGCCCAATACCTCCAGGCACCATGATTCCATTTGGGTTATTGTGGACAGGTTGACCAAGACGGCTCATTTCTTACCTGTACACACCACCCACAGGACAGAGAAGTATGTAGAAATCTACATTGACCAGATAGTTCGTTTGCATGGGATACCCAAGACTATAGTATGAGACAGAGGAGCACCATTTGTGGCACGATTTTGGGAACAATTGCAGGAATCACTTGGGACCCATGTAATACGAAGCTCAGCATACCATCCCCAAACAGATGGCCAGACAGAAAGGGTAAACCAGATTTTGGAAGACATGTTAAGGGCATGTGTACTACACTACGGAAAGGATTGGGACAAGTGTCTTTCCTTGGCAGAGTTTTCGTATAATAACAGCTACCAGTCCAGTCTAAAGATGGCACCTTTTGAAGCCTTATATGGGAGAAGGTGTAGGACCCCGCTGAATTGGTCTCAAGCAGGAGAAAGGGAAATATTTGGGCCAGATTTGGTACTTGAGGCAGAGGAAAAGGTCAGGGTTATTACAAAGAACTTAGAAGCTGCTTAGGCCAGGCAAAAGAGCTATCATGACAAGAGGCGGAAGCCTCTACAGTTCGAAGTGGGAGATCATGTTTATCTTAAGGTATCACCCACCAAGGGTGTCCAGAGATTCGGGATTAAGGGCAAGTTAGCTCCTCGTTACATTGGACCCTACGAGATCAAGGAAGCTTGTAGACCCGTAGCCTATCAATTGAAGTTGCCACCCAGCATGTCAGCGGTTCATGATGTGTTCCATGTATCTCAGCTGCGGAAATGCGTCCGCCTACCCACTGAAGTGCTACCTGAGCCAGACATTGAGATAGAACCAGATTTGTCCTATCAAGAGTACCCCATCAAGGTATTGGATCAGAAGGAGAGATCAACACGGGCAAGGTCAATCCGAATGTATAAGGTTCAGTGGAGTCACCATTCAGCAGAAGAAGCTACGTGGGAGGCTGAGGATTTTCTACGCTCTCGCTTCCCCGACTTTCTGCCCAAAGGAGTCGGTACGTAACCCCAAAACCCCACCCCACCTGCCCTTTGAATACAATTATAAGAAAAACTTAGATAACAAGGATAGTCTAAGTTGTGAATTTAACTTAAAAAGGGCTTCCTACTGAAGTTGCAAAGAGAATGACATTCGAAGAGCAGTTAACTAGAGAAACTTGAGTATAAGAAAGAGTAGCCCATCAACGTGCCCTCATAGCACCCTCTAGAGGACTCTGCCTAAAATCTCGGGACGAGATTCCTTTAAGGGGGGAGGGCTGTAACACCTCAGGTGTTACCATGACTAGAGCACATCTATGCACTGATGACTGTGATCACATGTGGTAGAAACTTGAGGAGAACATAAGAACCTTGGAGACCATGTGTTAATCAAGATTGTTAATGACCTAAGAGCATCACTCAAGCTTTTGTGCACTTACTACCTTGGGCAAGAGGAGAGTAAACCCTAGACCTCTCTTGAACCCTATCTCCCAAAACCATGGTTGAGAGGGGGGAGAATAAGCAAATGTGCAAATCATGAGTTAATCTTTAACCAAACTTTAAGTAACTTTATAACCAGCAAATATGGGAAGGAAATGTTGCAAAAAGACCCCTTGAGAAACCCCAAATCCCTTCCTTAAGTAGAGAAAGAGCTAGAGCTCTCAAATTCTCTCTAAGTCAAAAACTACACCTAATCTAAAGATCAACTGTGTTCACCTTGAAGATGGCATCAAAACCACCTAAGTTCTATACCAAAAATGTGGCATACCACCTAGGGCACCCACTGGAAAAAGTTGAGCCCGAGACCTTGACGTTTGACATGCCTTGGCATTGTTTTTGTCGCGAGGTGGGCAGAGAGACATACCTGATTTGGCGTCCAAAGATCTCCCTACCTAGGGCATATCTGCCATGGTGACTCACGAATGAGAGACAGCCCTAGGTTCCAGGAAAAGACTCGCACCAGATTTTTGCCAAGATTCGCACGTTTGCGACTTGGGCGAGCTGTGGAGCATGGGCAGAAGAAAACCTACACGTGTTTGACGCGCTCTGTGCACGCCAGAGCACGCCCGTGCGCGCCCCGCGTCGCGCCAAAGGCCAGCCGACGCCATGGCCCGCGCCCGCGCCTATAAAGCCCACTCAAGCGTCGACCATACCCTTCCGTGCACACTCAACCTCACCGGAGCTCAAACTCACCGTCGTTTGCCCGTGCACGGCGTGTCCGCGGCCACCCGAGCCCCTGCCGCCGTAGACCGGCCAGCCCAGCCTTTCCCAACCCCGTCCGATCCTCGGAGACGACTGAGCACACCTCGGTGAAGCTCCACGAGCAAGGAATCGAAGTCTGCTTCGCCGGAGAGGCCAGTCCACGGTCGCCGGAATCCCTCCGACCGCCGGCGAACGTAGACTGGGTAAGCCACTGCGCCATTTTTCAATTCAAGGCACAGCTAGCCTCTACATCACCCCGTGAAGCTCACCGTGCCATTGGATTGAACCAGATCGCCGTGATTTGGTCGGCACACCCGCCGCCGACGAGGACACCCGCTTGCGCACGTGGACCGAGCGATTCCGGCCATCCCCGCCGTCGAGCCGTACATTGCTGTGACCGCCAGAGCCTCCCCGAGCCAACCCTGCCCCTCGCCGGACCTCCCTCGCTGTCGGTAAGCCGCGCCACCCTTTTCTTTCTTGCGGGTACTGTTTAAACCTAGGGAAGGACCGCGGGGGAGAAGGAAAGAAGTCTGGGGGGTTTTGTGAAATGTCAGTGACTCAAATGAATAGTGGCGCAGGGGTAGATTTGAGTGGATTGATTTGGATTAAACCCAGGGTCCTCGGCGCAAAGTAGTTTTCCAGGAAACCTTTGTTAAATCTGATTTAAATTTTGAATAGAACTTGAATAATTCATAACTTCTGTTTTATTCATCCAAATTTAGTCAAACCAATTTTGTTAGGCTTTAAATAATGTAAACTGCTTAGGAAAAATATAAAACCCCTATGTACTACAGAAAACTTTAGGGTTCTGATTTAATTATTGTTTTGACCAAAAGCTAAATAATAGGATTAAAAATGGTTGCACTATTTGACTAAGGTTAGAAAAATTTGAAGAAGCTTATGTCCACCTACTGACCTGTTTAAAAATGCTAAACTTCTCTGTCCAACCCATTATGTTAGTTTTTGCCATTTATTTTACAATATGCTTAAGATTTAGAAAAATAGAAAAGGTGATTAAAATGATGAACCAGAGGGCACTCCTATTTTTGTTAGAGTACTTATTTAATGTAGTTCACTAGAAAAATCTATTCTACATTGGTTTAATATAAAATGAGTAGGATCCCTTTTATTTTAGGAAATTAAGGAAAACTTAGAAAAACCCTACAAAAATGACCCCAAGGTGAAAACACCCCAACCCTTGGGATAATTAATGTTTTGTTATTAAGAACTTAGGAAAAATATGAAATCTGTTGTTTGACATTTTTCAAATAACAATGTAGTAGAAAGTGCCTTTTTGGCATTAAACTTTAGAAAATCATAACTAAATAACCATCCCTTAGCTTTCTGTGATCTTTGGCACAGAAGCTTATTATTACTGTTAGATGCCAACAAAAATAACCCTTAGGACATAACCCACCCCTAATTAAAATATGTAGTGCAAGTGGCCCATTTTACACAACTTTTGTTATTTTTGTCTAAAGTATAGCCTTTTTATTTTAAACATCAAATTCCTAGAACAGGCTATAATGACCAATGGCAACCCACTGTAATTTTTACAGAATTTTTGGAAAAAGTTAAACCACTGTTGTAGTTCAAACCTACACTAGAAACCATAAATAGAAAATAAAGAAAGGGAAAAATGAATAATAGGAATTAGTGTCATCCTAAAACCCTTTATAACATGTCCACTGAAATATATAAAGGCAATACCAATTCACTATGCCTAGCCCTAACAAAACCTAAACCTAGAGTGATAAGCATAAACCACTAAAAGCCACGTATGACCCAGAAACCCTAAGTTACTCATTAACTTAGTTTTTTCTTCTCTTAGCATAATGTTATTAAATCCTGCATAATCATGACATACATGTTCATTGCATTTCGATAGACTGTAACCTTGCTGACGGAGAGTACGTCCTCGTGCCGGAGCAAGGAGCTGCTCAGGAGGTAGCCCCGGATCCAGCACCCGAGCCTGCACCAGAGGATCTGCCTGCCACAGCCTTGGAAGGCAAGCCCTGATTTATGCATAACCTGTTAATTATGCTATTTTAATATACTTAATGATTGTAGGATTGATTGTGCACTTAAGTGTAGGAGTTGTTTGAAACCCTAGTTGCATGATCTCAGGAATCCCATTGAGATGAATACTAGTATGCTAAGTCGAGTAGCTGCTTTATTAATTAGGATCTCGGTACAAGTCGAGTGATTTTTCTAGCACTCACGCGAGGTCAGGAATTGGCTGTATCCACTTTCTTATCATATTGATGTTGGGTTGTGGGCAACAATCCATGGGGATTGGTTGTCCACGGGATAAAAATTGGAATAAGGATTAAGGTGTGGTACCGTGAGTCAAGCGTTTGAACGTACTAAGCACATGCCGAGAAATTTGGTAAATCGGTAAGCCTAGTACCTGATTGAACCTGGCAGTAGACTTTACCCCTCACGCGACCTGAGAAGAGGTCTCCCATTCCGGTTATGGTGGGTACAAGTGCGGTCACTGCACGACGGCAGTCGGGGTCAGTGAGGCATTGTACGCCAAGGCGGTGAGCCCTGATCTGCTGACGGGGAATCGATGGGGACGGTTGATGTGTGTAGAGACGGAATGCCCCTACATGTCGTGTGTTTAGGTTTACCTTGCAAGGATAAAAACTCGACTCGAATCGTCTGCTTCTCGCAGCTAATGAGACTGCTTGATCCATGCTGCTACATTGAGTAACAAGTGGAAATGTGATGAGTTGACAAAAGAGGTTGATTGCTAAAAATGTTTGATACCATGTATGAGTAGATAGTACACTTTTAGCCTTAAGAGAGTCACACTTAAATTAGAAAAAGTTAAAACTTGACTTAGAAACTCAGCTAGTGCTTTTGGCAACCAAACCCCACAGCCAAACAGCTGCATGTCTAGAGGTAGAGGAGTAGATTCCTCACACCAGGTAAGTCTAGCTGAGTATTAGTATACTCAGCCTTGCTTGTGGCATAATTTTACAGGTTCTCTAGAGGACATGGTTGCTGGTGTGACTTGGCCGTCCATCTTGCCACCCGGGTTGGACTGTCGAGTGGGACCCTACCTCGGCGGAGGAGGAGCATGAGGAGTGATGGGACAGGCTTCCCCATCTCTCTGTTTATTTACCGTTAGTTTTATTCCGCTGCACTTCGAACAATGATGACTACTTTTGCAAAACTCCAATGACGATGTAATAATTTAATACTCTTTAATGCATGGTTTTATGCTTTATTGTATTTGCTCTGTGACTCATCATCGAGTGAGATTGTGGTACTTGATCCTGTTAGTGGCCGTGTCGGACTAGATCCGAGGGATTGACGGGTTATTCCCATTTAAGTGTGGTCTAGCCTCTAAGGCGGGACTTAGGCACTTAAGTTGGAATAATTCGGGCAGTTCCGCCACAATAACTGTGCGCACTGACTTCCAAGGCGCCGCAGAATGTTTCCGAGTGGCCATCCAGGCGGCCCTCACCACCAAACCGTCGGCGACTTCTTCAACGCAGGCAAACTCTAAGCCTGAGGAAGACCTTGCAGCACCTGCAAATGAAGCTCAAGCCGCGACCTCTATGCGGCCGACTGAAGAAACCAAAAGGATCAACCTTGGGTTCGCTGATGAACGCAAGACTGCCATCATCAGCTCCAACCTGGATGACAAATAGGAAGGCGCGCTCATCTAGTTTCTGCAAGATAACCGAGACGTATTCGCATGTCAACCTGCGGATATGCCGGGAGTCCCGAGAGAACTGGCTGAGCACAAACTGAAGGTCTATCCCCAGGCGAGGCCGATTCGGCAAAAACTACGTCGCTTCACGCCCGACAAGAGAGAGGCCATTCGCGCTGAGCTGGCCCGCTTGGTCGTGGTTGGGTTTATTAGAGAGGTGTTACATCCCGAGTGGTTAGCCAACCCTGTTCTTGTACTCAAAAAGAATAAAGTGGATTGGCGCATGTGCGTCGACTATACGGATCTCAACAAACACTGTCCAAAGGATCCCTTCGGGCTTCCTAGGATAGATCAGGTGGTAGATTCCACCGCTGGATGTTCTGTGCTGTCTTTCCTGGATTGCTACTCCGGATATCATCAGATTAGCTTGGCAAAAGAAGACGAGGAAAAAACAGTGTTCATCACTCCGTTCGGTGCTTTCTGCTATACCTCCATGTCGTTCGGCCTCAAAAACGCTGGAGCGACTTATCAGAGAGCCATTCAAACATGCTTAGCCGATCACTGGGGCAAGCGTGTGGAAGCTTATGTAGATGATGTGGTAATCAAAATGGAGAACTCAGAAAATTTCATCGAAGACTTACAGCTGGTTTTCAACAGTCTACGGCGATATCGATGGAAGCTTAATCCCGAAAAATGTGTCTTTGGGGTACCAGCAGGAAAGCTACTCGGATTTATTGCTAGCCACCGGGGAATTGAAGCTAATCCAGATAAGATTGAAGCAATCATGAAAATGGAGGCACCACGATCACAAAAGAAAGTTCAGAGACTTACCGGATGTATGGCAGCCCTGAGCAGATTCATATCCAGGCTGGGAGAAAAAGGCTTACCATTTTATAAGCTACTCAAGAAGGTGGATAAGTTTCAGTGGACTTCAGAAGCACAGGAAGCCCTGGATGCACTGAAAAAATTCTTGACGACACCACCAGTGCTGAAGCCGCCATGGCAAGCCACGTCAACTCAACTAGCTGAAGATTTGTTGCTGTATATCTCTTGCACGACTCACGTGGTAAGCACCGTGATGGTAGTCGAGCGAGCAGAAGAAGGACATGCCTACCCAGTGCAACATCCTGTTTATTTCATCAGTGAAGTTCTGGGTCCCTTGAAGAAAAAGTATCCTCAAGTTCAGAAGCTATTATATGCAGTACTTCTAACTGCCCGCAAGCTGCGTCACTACTTTGACGACCACAAAGTCATAGTAGTCACTGGTTTTCCGATAGGGGATATTCTTCACAACAAGGAAGCCATTGGCCGAATAGCCAAGTGGGCCTGCGAACTGGGATCTCATGACATCGAATTTCGACCTCGCACTGCCATCAAAACTCAAGCATTGGTTGACTTCGTATCAGAATGGACTGAACAACAAGTACCAGATAACCCAGAAACCACAGAAGTATGGCGAATGTATTTTGACGGCTCGTTAAAACTGCAGGGAGCAGGCGCAGGGATTCTCTTTACCGCACCTGGAGGCGAGCACCTCAAATATGCCCTCCAGTTGTTATTTCCAGCCTCCAACAATGCAGCCGAATATGAAGCTCTGATTCATGGACTGAACATTGCTATATCACTGGGCATCAAGAGACTGATGGTATACGGAGATTCTTTGGTAGTCATAAGCCAGATAAACAAAGAATGGGACTGTTCGAACGATTCAATGGGAAAGTACTGCACCACCGTCCGGAAACTAGAAGATAAATTCGAAGGTCTAGAATTTCATCATGTAGAAAGAGATCGAAACACGGTAGCTGATGTATTGTCCAAGTTAGAATCCAGTCGGACTCAGGTCCCACCTGGAGTCTTCGTACAAGAAATACCACATCCAAGCATCTCAATGGATCAGGCAGAAGAATGTAATATCGTGAACCAGCCAGAGTCAGATTCTGATGACTGGAGAAGGCCGATCACCAGATATATAAAGAATGAAGAGGAACCAGATGACAAAAATGCAGCCGAGCGCATCGCTAGACAGTCAGCTCACTACACACTCATTGGGGAGACACTATACAGAAGGGGAGCATCGGGCGTCCTCATGAAGTGCATTCTCTCATCTACCGAGAAGCAACTTCTAGATGAGGTCCATGCTGGGCAATGTGGAATACACGCAGCATCCAAGACACTAGTCGGGAAAGTCTTCAGGTCAGGATTCTATTGGCCAACAGCGAAAAGTGATGCAGCCGAGTTAGTTCAGAGGTGCGAAGCTTGCCAGTACTTGTCAAAGCAACAACATCTACCAGCACAGCAACTGCAGACCATACCGGTAACTTGGTCGTTCGCATGTTGGGGACTAGATATGATTGGACCTTTCAAGAAAGCTCAAGGAGGATACACTCATGTACTGGTAGCAATCGACAAATTCACTAAATGGATAGAGTTCAAACCCATTGCTTCTTTAACCTCAGCTAAGGCCGTGGAATTCATACAAGACATAATATTCAGATTCGGAATACCGAACAGTATCATAACTGACCTAGGATCCAACTTCACAAGTTCAGAGTTCTTCGATTTCTGCGAGCAAAAGAGCATTCAGATCAAGTATGCTTCGGTGGCACACCCAAGAGCCAACGGGCAGGTTGAACGAGCTAACGGGATGATATTGGAGGCACTCAGGAAGAAAGTCTTCGATAAAAACGAAAAGTTTGCAGGAAAGTGGATAAGGGAGTTGCCCTACGTCGTTTGGAGCCTAAGAACTCAACCTAGTCGAGCTTTGCACGGAAATACTCCTTTCTTCATGGTCTACGGGTCAGAGGCAGTACTACCTGCTGACCTCAAGTTTGGGGCGCCAAGGTTGATCTTTGAAAGCATAGCAGAAGCCGAGGCTACTAGGCTAGAGGATGTTGATGTACTCGAAGAAGAACGGCTGAACACGGTAATTCAATCAGCACGGTACCAGCAAACTCTGAGGCGCTACCACAATAAGGACATGCGACGTCGATCTTTTGCAGCGGGAGATCTCGTCCTCCGCCGAATTCTAACGGGGGAGGGATGGCACAAGTTGTCACCCCTATGGGAAGGACCATTCATAGTAGCAGAAGTCACTCGGCCAGGATCATATCGTCTCACTCAGATGGACGGCACGGAAATTGGGAACTCCTGGAATATAGAACACCTCAGGAAGTTTTATCCCTAGCTGTATTTCAAAAGCTATCGGGACGACAATGTACTCTGTAAAATGGGAAATATGTCATCAATAAAAAAGGCTTCAAGAATACTCAGTTTGTTCATGATCGACCTACATTCTTAATTAACTCGGGGTGACCACTATGCCCTGCTAACGGAGCAATCGGCTTAAGTCGGCAACGACTTAAGACGGTGCAACATGCTCGCGCTTACTTAACTCGGGGTGACCACTATGCCCTGCTAACGGAGCAATCGGCTTAAGTCGGCAAGGACTTAAGACGGTGCAACATGCTCGCGCTTACTTAACTCGGGGTGACCACTATGTCCTGCTGACGGAGCAATCGGCTTAAGTCGGCAACGACTTAAGACGATGCAACATGCTCGCGCCTACTTAACTCGGGGTGACCACTATGCCCTGCTAACGGAGCAATCGGCTTAAGTCGGCAACGACTTAAGACGGTGCAACATGCTCACGCTTACTTAACTCGGGATTACTACTATGCCCTATTAACAAAAGCAATCGGTTTAAGTCAGCAACGACTTAAGACGATTCCACATGCTTACGATTACTCATATAGGGGCGACCTCTATGTCCCGTGAAGAAGTTTCAAAATCATCATACAACATTTTACTCCTGCAAATTTAGATACTACTGAATTCTAAAACGATAGGAGAGTAACAATAGCATTCAAATGTCAAGCTGGTGTCCTCTAACAAAATATCCGAGCACGATAACCGCGCGCTCAAAGCACGCAATGTTTCTCTATTTTGCAACATTCTTCTCAGGAGCAATCGACGAAGAAGGGCGACTCGAGGAATCAGGAGCAGTGCTCACATCAGCCCTTATATCGTCGGGAACAATCACGTCGGGTCTCCTCATCAAGATCCGCCCCGCGCGAATGGCTTTATCCAAGGCTCTGTCGCGCTGGGCCCTCAGAGTAACGGAAGTTTCTTCAACAACTTTGACAACCAACTGAGCGGTCTCTAGCTCTTGGGCGATGGACTTCTTGGAAGCACGCAGTTCCTTGATAGCAGCATCCTTAGCCGATATCAACTGCCTGAGACGGATCACGTCATCCGTGGATTCCTGTAGCTTACAGCAATGATTGTCTAACTCCTCCATGGTGAAGCGATGACTCCTCTCCAGGATGGTAACCGAGTTGTTAGAGTCACGATATAGCCTGTCAAGATTGTCACGAGAAGCAACAAGGGCACGTTTTTCTTCCTGCAAACAAGAATCAGCTTCTTCAAACATCAAGCAAGCAATAAGAACACGGCAACACAAGGCACAGATTCATAAGTCACCTTTTCAGAATCAAGCTGAGCGCGAAGAGTAGAGTTCAGCATGTTAGCGTCATTCAGAGCAACAGAGACCTGGGCCAGCTCAGTCTGGCTTTGGGAATACTTTTCCTCAAAATCAGAGCACCGCCGGACCAGTTCAGCCTGACTTTGAGAATGTTTCTCTTCAAGAACAGAAAACTGCCGAGCCATATCTAGCGAGAAACAATCAAGCAAAAGGGTCAAATTGAGAAGCAGTTTAATAAGGTAGATGAAGGGAAGCAGAAAAGCACTAACCAGCATCCGTTGCCTCTAAGTCAGAGACACGCTATTGAAGCAGCACCGGATTCCAACGTGCCAGAGACGAAGCTCTTTCTGGAACAGAAGCACCTTGCAACTTCAGCTGACTAGCCATCCCGTCCACCAATGCCTGATATTGAGAGCAGATGAGCGTAATGACAGCAGTTCGTCCGGTGTAAAAGTCAGACTAGAATAGATCATAGTACCTGGAGGTTGGAGAAGAATGAGGGGACTCCCAAATCGTGAGAAATCAATTGATGGCTTGGCATAGGGTCACCATCCGGAGCAACTTGCAATGAACCAGCAGGAACCAATTCAGTGTCATCAGCAGAGCCCAAAACTTGGTCGTCAGGAACGCTAGCCTCTAAAGCGACTCCCTGACCAAAAGCTTGGGCTACCACCATGCAACCAGAGTGTGGAGGAGATCCTGCGTGAACATCCATGGAAGTACAAGAGGGAGACCCCGCTCGGACACCCTCGGGGGCTGGGTCATAGTTTGCACTACCCACTTGAGCCGGATCGTCTCCGGCAATACCCTCGGGGGCTAGGCCGCGGCTTACGCTTCCCACCCGAGCCGAATCATCCTCGACAACACCCTCGGGGGCTGGGTAAGTGTCAACACCATCCTTGAGGGCCAAGTTCTCTGCGGCAGCCGCCTCTAAGGCTGAAGGTCCCTCAGTTACTTCCATGGGAGCAAGACGATCCAAGTCAGTTTCCTAACCCTCAAGACCGCGCTCCAAGGTCGATGAGGCGCGGGACGCTGCCCGGGATGACCCCAACCCGGCGTCGAACACATCAACACAAACATCCATCGTGTCATCATCCGCTGGCTCTGATAACAGATCCTCTAGAACCATATCTTCAAGAGTCTGATCAAAGTTCGCCAGAGACAATTCTTGTAGACCAATGAGGGCAGACAGAGCAGAAGAAGGAACTCCACTACTTTCCCCACTGGCTACATATTGCTGACTGTTCTTCCGAGTCAAAGGGACCTCATCTTCTTCCTCCCCCTCATTTTCATCAGCAACACATACAGCACACCCATTGGGATCAGCGACAGATGGATCACACCCATTGGGTTCAGCGACAGATGGATCACACCCATTGGGTTCAGCGACAGATGGATCACACCCATTGGGTTCAGCGACAGATGAATCACACCCATTGGGGTCAGCGTCGATAAATTCAGGCACAGGCACTTCCTCAGCAGCGGG
Organism: Zea luxurians; assembly: GCA_029449295.1. Lineage (NCBI taxonomy): Eukaryota > Viridiplantae > Streptophyta > Magnoliopsida > Poales > Poaceae > Zea > Zea luxurians. Next base: position 20,270 of record JAOPSE010000807.1, read on the forward strand.
AACTGAAGGACCAACATCCCAATCCAAGCTAGATACTCGCCGAAGACGTCTCTTTTTCTTTTTCTTCTCATCAACAGGAGAATCAAGTTGATTGGCTCGGCAAGGGCGTTTCGGGCGAACACTGATAGGCCTCTGAAAGGTTGTACCAGCTTCCGGGAGAGGCGCCACCACAAATGTCCCAGCAGGAGCAGCATCAGAAGAGTCCTCAGCCATCATATCAAGCATAACACTTATCTCTGCATCACTAGGATCCAAAGGCACCTCAAAGTGGACCTGCCGTTCATCATCAGGAATTTCTCCAAGCGAAGCAACCAAAGCACTAACTTCTTCGGTAGAGGGTCGCACTCTAAGGCCCAAACCGCCATCAGCAGCAGGAGGATTTGACACAAAATGAGCAAAGGCCTTGGAAGGAGGCAGGTTCTAGATCGAGTATGCGACAGGGGCGCCAACATTTGATACCTTGCCTCTAAGTATCATTTCAAGCCGGTTCACCAAGTCTACAGCGGGAATTCTTCTGTTAGTGACCCGGGTTGAGTCAGCTAGACCTCGGTACAGATAGGCTGGGTATGCCCTGTCCTTCAAAGGCTGAATGTTCTTGAAGACAAAATCAGCAACCACAGCCTCTGCAGTCAGACCCCTCTCCTTCAGCAGTCCAACTTCAGCCAGCAAAGCCTCTGCCTCAGCCACCTCCTGGTCCGTGGGGGACTCGGTCCAACTCGGAGTACGAACATCCGGCTGTCTCCCTGACCGTGGGGGGAGAGAATTTCCGTGGTCTCAACAATAAACCACTCCAAGCGCCATCCTTTGATACTATCCTTGAGAGGGATTTCAAGGTAGTCGGTCTTCCTCCCACGGCGCATCTCCAAACTCGCACCCCCTACCAGCTGATGTTGCCCCCCGACCATCCCAGGGCGACAGTGATACAAGTACTTCCACAGTCCAAAATGTGACAGGACGCCAAGAAAAGCCTCGCATAAATGAACGTAAATGGAAATTTGCAGAATGGAATTGGGATTCAGATGGGTCAAATTAAGGCGATAGAAATCAAGGAGACCGCGGAAAAAGGGAGAAATAGGAAGAGCGAGACCGCGGAGAAGAAAAGGAACATAAATCATGGATTCGTGGGTATCCTCTGTTGGAACAGTGACCCCGTGGCAAATCCGCCAAGAACAGAGCTCCTTCGGCGGAAGTACCCCGATGGACACGAGATGGAGAAGGTCAGGCTCAGAAACAACAGACATATGGTTACCTGCGAAAGGCAACTGGCTGTTGGGGTCGATAGGGGGAATCACAGCAGCGGACGAACTCGAGGCCTTCCGCTTGGGCGCCATCTCAACTCCACCGGCGAACAGAGCGGAAGCTGAATTGCAAAAGGGCGGAGAAGGTCTGGAGACAGGAAAGCAAGAACTAGGGCACGGAAAGCAGAGGTGGCCGAAGGCGTAGTACATATGGGGTTTTTCCCGGGTCGGATACCGTTTCCAAAAAAGCGCCCAGTCATCACCCGGCGGTTATTTATAAAACGCTGGCGTGCCATGTCATCACCCGGCGGTTACTTCTAAAACACCGACGTGCCATGTCATCACCTGACAGTTATTTCTAAAACGCCGGTGTGCCACATCATCACTCGGCTATTATCTTCAAAGTGGCCGACGCAACCCGTTCTAACTCGGCTGTTATTTCTAAAACGCCGACGTTACCATCAGTCACTCGGCAGTTATCTCTAAAACGCCGACGTCGTCTTCAGTCACTCGGCAGTTATCTCTAAAACGCCGACGTCGTCTTCAGTCACTCGGCAATTATCTCTAAAACGCCGACGTCGTCTTCAGTCACTCGGCAGTTATCTCTAAAACGCCGACGTCGTCATAAGTCACTCGGCTGTTACCTCTAAAAGCGCCGACGTGGTCATCAACCATTCCAACATTAATTCTAAAATGCTGATGTGGCTTCGTCATCATTTGGACGCTATTTCAGAAGCGTAAATGTTGACAATAATAACTCGGCCATCACCCCTAAAAGCGACGATATGATGCCCGAATGACTCAGCTACTACTCCAGAGGAATTGACTTCACAGATAAGGCAAACGGAGGAATGACTTGAAAACTCCAAGTTACGACACAAGCATAACAGACAGAGAACATCACGGACAATAAATATCGCGACAATCATCAACTGACTATGAAGCAAAATAATCAACACAGGAGGAGACGAAATCATTCTTCATTAAGGGAAGTTACAGAACTTACAAATCAACTCATCATGAGTTGATGCTTCCCTACTACTACTACTACACTACACTCTACTACTCTACACTACTAACTACTACTATATTATTTATTATACTACTTCTAATATATACTAACATCTAAAGACTAGTGGCATCTAGCCACTGGCCTTGTTGCTGCCCTTGCTGCTGCCGCCGCCGTTGCTGCCCCTGCTGCTGCCGCCGTTGCCGCCCTTGCTGCCGCCGTCACCGCCACCGCCGCTGTCGTCGCCGTCGCCTCCGTCGTCATCGTCGTCTCCGCCATCACCGCCGCTGCCCTCCTCGGACGAGTCCGAAGAGTCCTCCTTGTCCGAGGAGTACTCCGACTCATCCGAGCCCTCGAGCCCGGAGCGCTCGACGGTCCGGATATAAGTCCAGACCTCCGCGACAATCCCCTGGGAGTCGTCTGAATCATCAGACGACGCCGGGGGAGAGACGGGAGCCGGAGACCCCTCCGACTCGGAGGAGAACTCCTCCTCCGAGTATTCCGAGTCGCCGAAGTCCTCCGATGGAGGAGTTGGCTCGCGCTTGCGTTTGTTACTCTTGCCCATAGCGGAAATGAAGGGAGAAGAAGAAAGCAAGCAGCAGAGAGCAACAAGAGATGTGAAAAAACCGGAGACGCAAAGGCACTATTTATAGAAGAAGAAGGCAACCGCTCACCTCCTACCACGGTCACTGAACAGTCGCAAAAAATTCAATATACACTTCAAACCGTCTCAAAATACGTCAGGCGGCTGACGCCGTTTCACGCAACGCAACACCCATTGGGACTCCAGTCAACTATGCGGGCGATATGATTACACCCGCGGTCACATCACATTACTACTTAGAAGCAGCTGGCTAAAACACTCAGCGTACCAAGCCGTCCCTTGCCCACACCCATTGGGGAGGGGACGCCCAGGAATTATCAGTATATTTTTCAAAACTGTCACATCCGTGCAGGGCATGCAATGAATACCTCAAGACAAAAATGAGATATCAGTAAGGATCAAAGGAAAGGCAAATATAGCCGGTGAAGTACAAAGTCTGACCGACAGAAGCGACATGAAGACTAGCCAGGGGACGTCCATCGAACGTCCAATCAGTCGCAGATCAAATAAATTGCACCACCTAGCAAGATATGGGCAGATCACGAACTCGGCCTCAAAGACAAAATACATGCTGACCTCTAAAGCATAATATCAATGACATAATGCTGACCTCTAAGGCATTCGGAAAAAGAAAGGATGATTCTCAGCAAAAGGGCACGAAATGAAGACCTTCGAGTGGATTATTTTCAAAAATCCGCTTGAAGCTCGGGGGCTACACCCATTGGATGCACCTTCGGTGCACCCCATGAATCGTCATTTCAAGTCAAGATAATGCTAACTTCTAAAGCATATGGCAAGATCAAAGGCAAGGCTGACTTCCAACAAAGTGCAAGCGGAAAATAAAAATGATTTCTGATGAAGACCTTCGAGTGGATTATTTTCAAAAATCTGATCGAAGCTCGGGGACTACACCCCTACAGTACGAAATGCTGACCTCCAAAGCACGAGTTTGAGACAGAACACCAGTTTTCGAGTGATCAAAGCAGAAGGAGACAGTAAGAAATCGTTTTTACCGAACTACCCGGAAAGCATTTCTTGTCATAAACGAAGACCGCAAGCTGGACCTAGGATCTTTGGGCCGATTATCTCAAAATCAACCCAAAGATCGGGGGCTTGTGGGGGACAGATATCCCCCAGGTCCACTGGAAGGATAAAAGACCTCACGAAGGCCCAAGGGCCCAATAAATCGTAAGGTCATCTCTTCGTGGGCCTGGGGAGGAACGACCAGTGAAGCGGATCAACGCAAGGCCGGATGGTGCGAACCCAGACGACCCAACAACGTCGAGCGAGTAACCGCCATAGAGACCCGACTTTCCCGCGCTGGAACCCCGCACAGTGGAACCAAGCGAGGATGAGTCGGCAGAACTATAGGAAGATAGACTCAATCAGTTCACTATCTCTTAGGTGCGCATTGTTATCATATCCGCATGTATTGCCTCACGGTCGAATATATAAGGCCTAGGGGGCACCCCTTCAGATCGATCTCACTACTCAGCCATCCACCCCAGCTCTTTACGTTCTAGCGTTAGAGAGCTCCCTTGTAATCCACCACATAAAGCATTCTCGCCAGGACGTAGGGTGTTACGCATCTCAAAGCGGCCCGAACCTGTACACCATTGTCTACTGTTTCTCGTGCACCTTGCACGAACCATTGAGCTACAGTCGGTAACACCTTCCTACTCCTAAAAACACCTTGAGGGGCAACCCCGGGTGTGCGGTCGGACCCAAAACACCGATAGTTATAATTGCTTATTTACAAATGTAGATGTGTCTGTCTTTAGAAGGAGTGATGGTTCATTAGCTTTTAAGGGTGTACTAGACGACAAACTCTATTTAGTTGATTTTTCGAAGGAGGAGGCCGATCTAGATGCATGCTTAATCGCTAAGACTAGCATGGGCTGGCTGTGGCATCACCGTCTAGCACATGTGGGGATGAAGAACCTTCACAAACTTCTAAAGGGAGAACATGTGTTAGGTCTAACCAATGTATATTTCGAAAAAGATAGATCTTGTGCAGCTTGTCAAGCAGGTAAACAGGTGGGAAGTACTCATCATAGCAAAAATGTGATGACCACATCAATACCTTTGGAGTTACTTCATATGGACCTCTTCGGACCCATCGCCTACCTCAGCATCGGGGGAAGTAAGTATGGTCTTGTTATAGTTGATGATTTTTCCCGCTTCACTTGGGTATTCTTTTTGCAGGATAAATCAGAAACCCAAGGGACCCTTAAGCGCTTCCTAAGAAGAGCTCAAAACTAATTTGAGCTTAAGGTGAAAAAGATAAGAAGCGACAATGGGTCCGAATTCAAGAATCTTCCAGTGGAAGAGTACCTTGAGGAGGAAGGTGTCAAGCACGAGTTCTCCGCTCCCTACACACCACAACAAAATGGTGTGGTAGAGAGGAAGAACAGGACACTTTTAGACATGGCGAGGACGATGCTTGGTGAATTCAAGACGCCCGAACGGTTTTGGGCAGAAGCTATGAACACGGCTTGTCACGCCATAAACCGGGTCTACCTTCATCGCCTCCTCAAGAAGACGTCGTACAAACTCCTAACCGGTAACAAACCCAACATTTCATATTTTCGTGTATTTGGGAGTAAATGCTACATTCTAGTGAAGAAAGGTAGGAATTCCAAATTTGCTCCCAAAGTTGTAGAAGGGTTTTTGTTAGGTTATGACTCAAATACAAAGGCGTATAGAGTCTTCAACAAATCATCGGGTTTGGTTGAAGTCTCTAGCGACGTTGTATTTGATGAGACTAATGGCTCTCCAAGAGAGCAAGTTGATCTTGATGATGTAGATGAATAAGATGTTTCAACGGTCGCAATACGCACCATGGCAATTGGAGATGTGCGACCACAGGAACACAAAGAGCAAGATCAACCTTCTTCCTCAACAATGGTGCACCCTCCAACTCAAGATGATGAACAGGTTCATCAAGAAGAGGCGTGTGATCAAGGGAGAGCACAAGATGATCATGTTATGGAGGAAGAAGCACCACATGCCCCTCCAACTCAAGTCCGAGCGACGATTCAAAGGAATCATCCCGTCGACCAGATATTGGGGGATATAAGCAAGGGAGTAACTACTCGCTCTAGATTAGCTAATTTTTGTGAGCATTACTCTTTTGTCTCTTCTATTGAGCCTTTCAGGGTAGAAGAGGCCTTGCTCGATCCAGACTGGGTGTTGGCCATGCAGGAAGAGCTTAATAACTTCAAGCGAAATGAAGTTTGGACACTGGTGCCACGTCCCAAGCAAAATGTTGTGGGAACCAAGTGGGTGGTGACAAGGAACAAGGCTAGACTTGTGGCAAAAGGTTATGCCCAAGTCGCAGGTTTGGACTTTGAGGAGACTTTTGCTCCTGTGGCTAGGCTAGAGTCTATTCGCATTTTGTTAGCCTATGCCGCTCACCATTCTTTCAGGTTGTTCCAAATGGATGTGAAGAGCGCTTTCCTCAACGGGCCAATCAAGGAGGAGGTGTACGTAGAGCAACCCCCTAGCTTTGAGGATGAACGGTACCCCGACCACGTGTGTAAGCTCTCTAAGGCGCTCTATGGACTTAAGCAAGCCCCAAGAGCATGGTATGAATGCCTTAGAGACTTTCTAATTGCTAATGCTTTCAAGGTTGGGAAAGTCAATCCAACTTTATTCACTAAGACTTGTGATGGTGACTTATTTATATGCCAAATTTATGTCGATGACATAATATTTGGTTCTACTAACCAAAAGTCGTGTGAAGAGTTTAGCATGGTGATGACTCAAAAGTTTGAGATGTCGATGATGGGCGAGTTAAACTACTTCCTAGGGTTCCAAGTGAAGCAACTCAAGGATGACACCTTCATCTCCCAAACGAAGTACACACAAGACTTGATCAAGCGGTTTGGGACGAAGGACGCCAAGCCCGCAAAGACTCCAATGGGAACTGACGGACACGTCGACCTCACCAAAGGAGGTAAGTCCGTTGATCAAAAGGCATACCGGTCTATGATAGGTTCCTTGCTTTACTTATGTGCTATTAGACCGGATATTATGCTAAGCGTATGCATGTGTGCTAGATTTTAATCCGATCCAAGGGAGATTTGCTACAACTTGACACTTTGAGACTAACCTTGTGTATGAGTTTTCATGATTTAGTCTCAAAAGTGGATTGAAAGGGAAAGGTGGACTTGGACCATGCAAGACTTCCACTGCACTCCGATGAGAGGGTAATTTACTCCAAGTTCATCTCCATGCTCTTATTGCCTTGTTGCTCTTAATTGACAATTTTGGTGAGGCAATGGGGTTAAAGGGCCAACAATGATCCCGTTTTGGTGCTTGATGCCAAAGGGGGAGAAATTAAGGCTAAAGCAAATGGATCAGCTACCACTTAAGAATTTTGAAAATAGTAGAGTTAGAATGTTAGAACTTTTGTTTTGACAAAATACTCTTATTGTCTCTTTTTGTCAAAAGTTGGTCTCTTGTGGGGAGAATGTTTGATTATGGGAAAAAGGGGGGAGTTTTTGAATCTTTGATCAATTTCTCTTGGAATACCTCTCTTGATGCCTCAACAAGTGTGTTTGACTTAGAGATAGGAAATTAAAGTTGATTTGCAAAAACAAACCAAGTGGTGGCAAAGGATGATCCAAATATGCCAAATTTGAATAAAAACAATTCTTGTTCAAAATTGCATTGATGTTGCACTTCTTTTGGTTGCTTTTTGTTGTGTTGGCATAAATCACCAAAAAGGGGGAGATTGAAAGGGAAATGTGCCCTTGGGCCATTTCTAAAAGTATTTTGGTGATTAAAGTGACCAACACAAACTAAGTGAGTAATTATGTGCAAAATGGTGGATGAAGTGCAAATCATCAAGAAGGTATGATTCTAGACTTAGTACATTGTTTTTTGTGTACTAACATATTTGTCTAAGTGCTAGAATCAGAGAAAATGGAAAAAGAAAAGGACTTGGCTGAAGCAGCCAAGACTCAGCGCAGTCTGGGTGCACCGGACTGTCCGGTGGTGCTCCGGACAGTGTCCGGTGCGCCAGGCTAGCTTCTGGTCAACTGGCCGCTCTCGGGAATTCGTCGGCGGCGTACGACTAAAATTCACCGGACTGTCCGGTGGTACACCGGACTGTCCGGTGAGCCAACGGTCGACAGCGCAATCCGCGCGTGACGCGTGGCTGAGCCAACGGTCAGATGGGGGCACCGGACTGTCTGGTGCACACCGGACAGTGTCCGGTGCGCCAACGGCTCCAAATCTTCAACGGTCGGCTGTGCCATTTTAGGAAGGCAATCTGCACCGGACACTGAACAGTGTCTGTCCGGTGGCACACCGGACTGTCCGGTGCGCCACCCGACAGAAGGCAAGAATTGCCTTCCCTGATTGCCTCCAACGACTCCTAGCTGCCTTGGGGCTATAAAAGGGACCCCTAGGCGCATGGAAGAAATACACAAGCATTCTTTGATCATCTCTAAGCACCAAGATTTCATTCTAGCGCATTTGATTCTTTGTGATAGCAATTTGAGCTCCTCTTGAGTTGAGAACTCCGTGTGTGAACTTAGAGCTCAAGTTGTGACTAGTGTGTGTGTTTGTGCTCTTGCTTTGAGTTTTGTGTGTGTTGCTTTTCCCTCCCTTACATTCGTGCTTCTTTGTGATCATCAATTGTAAGGGCGAGAGGCTCCAAGTTGTGGAGATTCCTCGCGAACGGGATATAGTGAAAAAAAGAAAAACACCGTGGTATTCAAGTTGATCATTGGATCACTTGAGAGGAGTTGAGTGCAACTCTCGTCCATTGGGACACCACAACGTGGAGTAGGCAAGTGTTATACTTGGCCGAACCACGGGATAAATCATCGTGTCTCTTGTGCTTGTTCTCACTGTGACTATTGTGTTTCACAAGAGCTCGGTCCTTAGCCACTTGATTTCATTGTGCTAACACTTAATCAAGTCAAACTTTAAGTTTTAAGTTTTTACAGGATCACCTATTCACCCCCTCTAGGTGCTCTCAACAACGAGGAAAGGTTACCCTGCCATGATGGTTCAGGCAGTAGCCCTGGTGTGTTTCCACAGCGCCTACCCCACGCCCCGGGGGTGATTGCGACCCTCATGGCTCAGGGTCACCTCCCTACTACTAATGGCCTGGAGTTTGTAGGGATGGTTGGCGACGATGGGGACCTCATCTTCGATGCACTCTGCCTGGACTCAAGACTCGGACCGTAGTGTTAAGTAACCCTAGTTAGGGTTATGTGGGCAAATACCTGCTTTGCCCCTGAGGGGTCTCACATCTCTATATAAGGAACCTGTACACCCCCTCATAATACAGAGATCAGAAAGAGGCCAGAGGCCCAACCCTATATCATGTGTCTCGTGTGTTTTCTCTGTCGTGCTTATGTGAAGGGAGACGGGTCCTCTACAGCTTCTTGCGTCTCTACTGCTGACGGGAGGGAAGTGAGCGGATCTGGTGATCCGTGGTAACGTAGTTCTCAACACGTTATCAGCACGCTCTACCTCGACGATGCCGCGGGATTAGGTCTGCCACAACTCTCCGTCAAGCCGGCAGGTCCTCCGGCCTAGCCGAACTGTCCTACGCGACAGGCTTCAATTTCCCTCTATGCAATCGAGTGGTATGAAATTAAATATATTCTTTTGAACCTGTTCATGGGATGAGTATCTGGTCGCCACTTCGGTTTCCCCCGCAGGGGCACATGGCCCCGTCACCGCTCTCTTTCTCTGTGTGTGAGATACTTCTCTACTACTACCTTCGTGTCGAGCTGGAGTTTGCACCGCGCCGGCAGTCGCGTCGCGCCAGAAGCCGTGCCACGCTGATGTCGCGCTCAGGCCGGAGAGGCTTGCCTGCGCGTGACCACGGCGGAGTCTGCGCATCAGCGAGATGCAGTGTCGACGTGTATTCGTGGCCATGCAGAAAGGCCGAGCTGCGGTCCCCTGATCCGATTGGTCCGGTTGGATTTGGTTGCTAGGCTGGATCATCTTCGATTTGGTGATGCCGGTGGATAAGAACAAGGCTGTTTGCTACGGTCAGCTATCGGCATGCACGGCATGAGCAGCCGGCCATCTCGGTGTGTGGAGAACCAGAAGTTCGGCATGTTGCATGCTTTTGACTTGGCTCGATTGGTAGATTAGTTTATTCCCAACAGCAAATCATGCGGCTAGTGCGGCATGTGCGGATGGTCGTTGGGTGATTATTCTTCAGGTGGTTTCATCAGCTAATCACATGGTAATGCTAATCGTGCGCTGGCGCCCGAACACACGACGTTAGAGCGCTTGTGCCGCGTCCCGCTGACGCGTTCTAGGCCGGCCTGTATAAAAAAATAATTGTTATACGTATATTATAAATTGTTGTTGAAGTAATAAGTTTTTGTACCATTTTAATTAGCATGCATGCATCATCTCGTCCATTAACGAAAAAAATATAGTTGTAACTAATGGGATATTTTTTCCCCATAAATTCCTGTTGAATTAATCAACTTTAGTACATTTTTTGCATGCTCTATATTATTTATACTATTTATTTTCTGTTGCAAATAGCAATTAGAATAAAGCATGTTTAAAGTTGCAGTTTATATATTAATTAATTATTTCCTGCAGTAAATAATTAGTAGAAAAATACATGCTTCAGAATGAGGAAATATCTGTTGCACTCGATGTGTTTATATTAGTGTATTTAATTTCAGTATTATTTTTCTGCTTTATTTACTGTAGTAAATAGCAGAAAATTATTTGAAATACATATGAAGGTTATACTATGCATAATAAAATCGCTCTAAATATTTGTGTTGGTTTGATCTTTCGGACTCATGTCGAGCGATTAAATTGTATAATGGGTACTCAGATACGCCGATCAGGCTGCGTTGGTAATCGACTGAGTTATGGCATTAGCTGAATATTGACTGCGCCCTGGCAACACGACGCAATATTTGTGCCGTTCGAACTTGGCTGCGTCATGTGATTGCTATGTCGCGCTCTCCATTAATCGGATCGCTCCTGTTGAGTCAGACCGCCATCGCTGAGTCGCGTATTTTCGCATGCCCTGTAGGCATTGTCTGTCTGCCTCGAGCCACAATTGTGCCTATTGCGCACGTTGCGTGGACTTGTCTTGTACCCCGACTATCGAGCCACAACTGCGCCTGTTGCGTTTGTTATGAAGGCTTATTGTGTTGTCGTAGCCCAGATGGCCACACACGCGTTGACGCCAGATACGATAGAGCTTGTACTCGCGTGGATTGTGGTGAGTCGTTCAAGCCCTAAAGTCACATTATGCGCAACCTTCGTAGACAATTTTATTTAGCTCTATATTTTATTTGCTTGTGTTGTGTGGCATCATATATTTATTTATATTGCCAAGTGGCCATAACAACTATATCAAGCTCTATAGTGCTTGAATAATCTGGGAAATTAAATTGAAATACAACAGAACATGGATAAGTTAACTCTCTGCTCTCTCCTCATGCATAAAGTTTTACCCGTAGTAACCCGAAGATATATAATGCATGAAGCCTTTTTGGCATAGAAGATATCACAAATTGGGATTATATTAGTAAGCAAAAAGACCTTACCAAATGATTTAAGATCAGAAATCTCAGTCATACATTGCTCAACCAGATGTTAGCACATTGCTCTCTTTGTCGCTGGATGACATGAAGCAAACTATGAGATAAAAGGACATTTAACCGCTAGCAACACGAAGTTGCGAGTATACCGAGAGGTTATTCTGAGAAATTTTTCACTATGTTGGTGTGAAAACTATAGTGTGTTCCCGTCGAACCACTTTACTCGTTCTATCTAGGACCTCTATGCTTTTGTCGCATACATCTCTCGGAATTGTAAATACTTATAGTCACTGAATTGACTCAGGATAGTCCTTTAACAAGTTTGGTATACATTGTAAGCTAAATGGTAAAGGTCGGTCCTGAATGGACACATACCTAGGGTTTATGTAGCCAAACTACACTGAATTCCACCCTTTGGCATGCTTACCATTATCTACTTCCGATCTACCAGAAGTGAGAAGAGTAGACAAATAACTATGAAATCCCACATCACCACAGAGCTTGAAGCCAAATTAGACATTAACATGTCCTTGGTCCTCGAAGCCAGAAGAGTCATATGTCTTGACCAATAGACTACTAGTGATGATAATTTGTGATAGAAATATGAAGATCTTGTAGAGACCTATTGTATCCTCTCTACTCCTGATGATTTCTTCGTATGAGAGCAGTAATATCTGTTGTTGAAGATGGATCCTGGCGGACACCAGTCCTATTTTCATTCTTGCCAAGCAGTTATCATCATTTGCTTCATCAAAAGCTAGTTATATGGTGATTTTCCCAGATAAAATGAATTCTTGGCCCTTGTCTGTTCTAAAGCTTCTCTTTTTGCTGAACAATATGAAGAGATCGAAATAATGCTATATAGAACAATTTGGTATATAATATGAAGAGAAATGTTTGCCCTGCTGGCAACACCACATAATTAACTATTGTTATAAGTTTTCTCTCCAAATTATTATACCTAAAAATGTTGCATAAATCGATACCCAATTTCAAAATGGTATGAGTAAATGGGTAACCCATGGGCAATGATAAAAACGAGCTGGACTATACATCTCAGCATATAAAAATCTCTGCTTGGCAGCATTGGCCTGATGCCGTGCACTTTACCGCCATTGTATATGCGCAAATTCTCCTATGTGCTTGAAAGCACAATGCAACCAATGAATGTTCTTGTGAGCGCTAGACCTGATGGTCATTGTCCTTGTTGATCTGAAGTCAACTACTTGCTCCAAATGACAAATGGTGTGCATGAGCCCTAAAGTATTTTGTTTTTATGGCTAACATATTGTTGCGCGTATCAGTCTAAATCCTGATGATTGACTGTATATTTGGTGATAATAACAGCAAGTTTGCAGAATTGTAACCACGAAGCAACTTGTTGTTGCGTGTCTCACTGGATGTTGAGACTAACCCTTCATGTTGAAGGAAAAAGATGTAGTACTCATGCCACTACATTAATCTAAGTTCAATGCTCACTGCATAAAACCCCTATCTGTAATGTGCGTAAGATTTCCCAAATAAATCACCACAATAGCATACATTGGCCACAACTGGATGATTGTGGTTGGGGATTTTATCTGTATGCTTTTAGAACATCTCGGCATTAGGGGGAGGAATGCCCATATAGTGTAATGCCTCAATATTCTATTAAACGCACAAAAGCCAAACTAAACCCGTCGTTCAGAGTGTACTCCTGTGTATATGGAGTTTGCCAGAAATCGTTGAGGAGTAACCATATTGGTTTGAATGCTTCTACCTGATGTAGATGTGGATATACCCGGGATTAATATCATATCCACATTTGACTTATTGGCATTTGATCTATTCTCGGGGACGCCTGCGAATATGATCCATTGGCCTTAGTCAAAGCATATGTTCTGATTGCAGATTCACGTGGTCTGTAATAACTCTCCTCCGATGAACTCGCCCTGCTGGTGATTTGCCTCACGGAGAGGTTCATCTTAATGATGAAGTTCCTAGCAATGCGCGCAATATCATTGTGCTAGGAATATGGAACAATAAATCTTTCATTTTGGGAAATGATGGAGATCATTATTAAATGTGGGAGACAAATGTGTCGACACCTATCTTGACTCTATAGATTGCAAAGGGATCCAAAACAAAGTCCTAGGCATGAGTGCTTGAAGCTCTCTTATCGGGTCAATGATAAATGCAATCGAGGCTGAACCAATAATCGCAAAATGGAAGTCGCGAGCTTGAAATTCGGACATTTATGGGCACTATTGAAATAATGTGTGGTGAATACGATGGTTCAAGTGGTCTTGTGAGAGACCCATCCCACATATGTGTTGAATAACCACTGTTCCGCTATGTAATATATCTGGCAAATAGCATGAATTAAAATATGCAGTTAATAGGATTCTGAAGATCCGTCATGAGATCCTAGGAGGACTCATATATTTGAATTATAAATATGCAACATATAAATCTCATACCGAATAATGCATTCCTGATGAATGATCACTCTCCTATGTAGGGAGAATATCTCGTAGTTGAGACTATCGTTCCTAGATGGAACCTATCCAGAAGAAACAAAGTCTGTGTTGAACACCAAAGTTTGATAATCCCAATAAAGGGATAAAGACCCATACAGACCCGAAAAGGAATAAGATGAGGTACCAAAGGACTTGAAGTTCACCGAATAAGCACATGTGTATTCCATGAGTTTTACTCATGGTAATTTCCACTAGATGTGGAATTACGGTATCCTCTAAAGCCCTGATGGCAGAAACCTATAAGGTTTAGGTGTTACTGGCAAAATATCCCCATTGTGCCAGAATGACAGACTGTAACGATGTATCTGATCGATGAAAATCCCTGATGGATTACGATCTTTGATGGACTTTTGTTACACCATCATAGATGTTGCAATGGATGAACACCTCGAGCGATGTGTCATATTTAGAATATGTACTATTGCAACTATATTATCCCCTAAGTCCTATTGAAGGACATGTTATTTGCTTTGCACAACTATGTATAAATTGTGGTGTAAGATAGAAAATGATAGCACCCCAACCTCATCCATTCTCGTTGTTCCAGATGAACAATGAGACATATATCTTGAAGAATATGCTTGAGTTATGAGGGATAACGACTTTGACAGATGTCATCGTCAGGGGGAGCGAATGCTTATATTGATCACAATCGTGAGACAATAAATGTCATATTCTATGCCCTGAAGGCGTGAGCTTGATGATCAATATGTGAACCTTTATGGAACTTTCTATCAAATATATAGATCTAGTCGATCGAACACCATCAGTTAAAGTGGCTTATTTATATTGATATGTGCACTTACCTCGTATATCCTAGAAGTGAGTAGAGGTTAAGTTCCTGAAATAGTCCTTGCAAGGTGAAAGGGAATTAGGCTTAGACCTAGTTCCTAAATAATTTTGGTGGTTGAATTGCCCAACACAAACATTGGACTAACTAGTTTACTCTAGTGCATAAGTTATACAGGTGCAAAAGGTTCACAATCAGCCAATAAAAAGACCAAGTGTTGGATTCAACAAAGGAGCAGCAAGGCAACCAAGGGCTCCTCTGGCTGGAGGCACCGGACTGTCCGGTGTGCACCGGACTGTCCGGTGCGGCCAGAGGACTTCGACTTCAAACTCTTCGCCCTCGGGATTTTTCGGAAGCCGGCGCGCTATAATTCACCGGAATGTCCGGTGTGCACCGGACATGTCCGGTGCTCCAAGGAAACGCGGCCTCCAGAACTCGCCAGCCTCGGGTTCGCTCAGAAGTCACTCCGCTAAAATTCACCGGACTGTCCGGTGTGCACCGGACTGTCCGGTGTACCAGCGGAGCAACGGCTCCCTGCGGCGCCAACGGCTCCCTGCGGAGCATTAAATGCGTGCGCAGCGCGCGCAGTCGTCAGGCACGCCCATGCCGGTGCACCGGACATCAAACAGTACATGTCCGGTGTGCACCGGACACCCAGGAGGGCCCACAAGTCAGAAGCTCCAACGGTCAGAATCCAACGGCAATGGTGACGTGGCAGGGGCACCGGACTGTCCGGTGTGCACCGGACTGTCCGGTGCGCCATCGAACAGAGGAGTTCCAGCAACGGTCACTTTTGGTGGTTGGGGCTATAAATACCCCAACCACCCCACATTCATTGCCATCCAAGTTTTCCAACTCTCAACCACTTACAAGAGCTAGGCATTCAATTCTAGACACATACAAAGAGATCAAATCCTCTCCAATTCCACTCAAGCCCTTAGTGACTAGCGAGAGAGATTTGCCGTGTTCTTTTGAGCTCTTGCGCTTGGATCGCTTTCTTTCTTTCTCACTTGTTCTTGTGATCAATCTCAATTGTAACCAAGGCAAGAGGCACCAATTGTGTGGTGGCCCTTGCGGGGAAGCTTTGTTCCCGTTTGATTGAGAAGAAGAGAAAGCTCACTCGATCCGTGGGATCGTTTGAGAGAGGGAAGGGTTGAAAGAGACCCGGCCTTTGTGGCCTCCTCAACGGGGAGTAGGTTTGCGAGAACCGAACCTCGGTAAAACAAATCCTCGTGTCACACTCTTATTTGCTTGCGATTTGTTTTGCGCCCTCTCTCGCGGACTCGTTTATATTTCTAACGCTAACCCCGGTTTGTAGTTGTGATTATTTTTGTAAATTTCAGTTTCGCCCTATTCACCCCCCCTCTAGGCGACTATCAATTGGTATCAAAGCCCGGTGCTTCATTAGAGCCTAACCGCTCGAAGTGATGTCGGGAGATCACACCAAGAGGGAGATGGAGACCGGAGATGACAAGCCCACTACAAGTCAAGGGAGCACTTCATCTTCATCGGAAGAGTCCCGCACCAAGAGAAGAGAGAAGAAGAAGAAATCCTCCAAGCGGAAGGAGAAAAGATCTTCCTCTTCTCACCACAAAGAGAAGAAGGAAAAATCTTCTTCTCACAAGCCGCATCGGAGTGGGGACAAGCACAAAAGGATGAGGAAGGTGGTCTACTACGAGACCGACACTTCATCGACATCTACCTCCGGCTCCGACGCGGCGTCCGTCACTTCTAAACGCCAAGAGCGTAAGAAGTATAGTAAGATCCCCCTACGCTACCCTCGCATTCCTAAACATACACCTTTACTTTCCGTCCCATTAGGCAAACCACCAACTTTTAATGGTGAAGATTATGCTATGTGGAGTAATTTGATGCGATTTCATCTAACCTCTCTCCACAAAAGATTATGGGATGTTGTTGAGTTTGGTGTACAGGTACCATCCGTAGGGGACGAGGACTACGACACGGACGAAGTGGCCCAAATCGAGCACTTCAACTCTCAAGCCACAACCATCCTTCTTGCCTCACTAAGCAAGGAGGAATACAACAAAGTTCAAGGGTTGAAGAACGCCAAGGAGATTTGGGACCTACTCAAGACGGCACACGAGGGTGATGAACTCACCAAGATCACCAAGCGGGAAACGATCGAGGGGGAGCTCGGTCGCTTCCGTCTTCGCCAAGGGGAGGAGCCACAAGACATGTACAACCGGCTCAAGACCTTGGTGAACCAAGTGCGCAACCTCGGGAGCGCAAAATGGGATGACCACGAAGTGGTTAAGGTTATTCTAAGAGCCCTTATTTTCCTTAACCCCACACAAGTTCAATTAATTCGTGGCAATCCTAGATATACACAAATGACCCCCGAGGAAGTTATCGGGAATTTTGTGAGTTTTGAATGCATGATTAAGGGCTCCAAGAAGATCAACGAGCTTGATGAACCCTCCACATCCGAGGCGCAACCCGTGGCCTTCAAGGCAATGGAGGAGAAGAAGGAGGAGTCTACACCAAGTAGACAACCAATTGACGCCTCCAAGCTCGACAACGAGGAGATGGCCCTAATCATCAAAAGCTTCCGGCAAATCCTCAAGCAACGGAAGGGGAAGGACTACAAATCCCGTTCCAAGAAGGTTTGCTACAAGTGTGGTAAGCCCGGTCACTTTATTGCTAAATGTCCATTATCAAGTGATAGTGACAGGGACAACGACAAGAAGGGCAAGAGGAAGGAGAAGAAGAAGTACTACAAGAAGAAGGGCGGCGATGCCCATGTTTGTCGGGAGTGGGACTCCGACGAAAGCTCAAGCGACTCCTCCGACGACGAGGACGCCGCCAACATCGCCGTCACCAAGGGCCTCCTCTTCCCCAACGTCGGCCACAAGTGCCTCATGGCCAAGGACGGCAAAAAGAAGGTAAAATCAAAGTCCTCCACTAAATATGAAACATCTAGTGATGAGGATAATGATAAAAATGAAGAGGATAATTTGCGTATTCTTTTTGCCAACCTTAACATGGAACAAAAAGAAAAATTAAATGAATTGATTAGTGCCATCCATGAAAAGGATGATCTCTTGGACTCCCAAGAGGGCTTCCTAATCAAGGAAAACAAAAAACATGTTAAGGTTAAAAATGCTTATGCTCTAGAAAGAGAAAAATGTGAAAAATTGTCTAGTGAGCTAAGTATTTGCCATGAGACTTTAGACAACCTTAGAAATGAAAATGCAAATTTGTTAGCTAAGGTTGATTCTCATGTTTGCATTGATCCTAGAAATGATGATGTTGATTTGCTTGCTAGGATTGATGAATTGAATGCTTCCATCGCTAGCCTTAGAAATGAGAATGAGAAATTAATTGCTAAGGCTAAGGATTTTGATGTTTGCAATGCTACTATTTCCGACCTTAGAGCTAAAAATGATTTGTTGCATGCTAAGGTTGTTGAACTAAAATCTTGCAAACCCTCTACATCTAATGTTGAGCATATTTCCATTTGTACTAGATGTAGAGATATTAATGTTGATGTTGTCCATGATCACCTAGCTTTAATTAAGAAACAAAATGATCATATAGCACAACTTAATGCTAAGATTAGAGAGCATGACTTAGAAAATGAAAAATTTAAACTGGCTAGAAGCATGCTCTATAATGGGAGACGCCCGGGCATTAAGGACGGCATTGGCTTCCAAAGGGGAGACAATGTCAAAATTAATGCCCCTCCTAAGAACTTGTCTAACTTTGTTAAGGGCAAGGCTCCCATGCCTCAGGATAACGAGGGTTACATTTTGTACCCTGCCGGGTATCCTGAGAGTAAAATTAAGAAAATTCATTCTAGGAAGTCTCACTCTGGCCCTAATTATGCTTTTATGTATAAGGGTGAGACATCTAGATCTAGGCAACCAACCCATGCCAAGTTGCCTAGAAAGAAAACTACCAATGCATCAAATGATCATGCCATTTCATTCAAAACTTTTGATGCATCTTATGTTTTGACTAGCAAATCCGGCAAGGTAGTTGCCAAAATTGTTGGGGGCAAACACAAGGGCTCCAAGACTTGTGTTTGGGTACCCAAAGTTCTTGTATCTAATGCAAAAGGACCCAAAACCGTTTGGGTACCTAAAACAAAGAACTAAACTTGTTTTGTAGGTTTATGCATCCGGGGGCTCAAGTTGGATACTCGACAGCGGGTGCACAAACCACATGACAGGGGAGAAAAGGATGTTCTCCTCATATGAGAAAAACCAAGATCCCCAACGAGCTATCACATTCGGGGATGGAAATCAAGGTTTGGTCAAAGGTTTGGGTAAAATTGCTATATCCCCTGACCATTCCATTTCTAATGTTTTTCTTATAGATTCCTTAGATTACAATTTGCTTTCCGTATCCCAATTATGTCAAATGGGCTACAACTGTCTTTTTACTGATATTGGTGTAACTGTCTTTAGAAGAAGTGATGATTCAATAGCTTTTAAGGGAGTGTTAGAGGGTCAGCTATACTTAGTAGATTTTCATAGAGCTGAGCTCAACACTTGTTTGATTGCTAAGACTAACTTGGGTTGGCTCTGGCACCGCCGACTAGCCCATGTTGGAATGAAGAATCTTCACAAGCTTCTAAAGGGAGAACACATTTTGGGACTAACCGATGTTCATTTTGAGAAAGACAGGATTTGTAGCGCTTGCCAAGCTGGGAAGCAAGTTGGTGTCCATCATCCACACAAAAACATCATGACTACCGACAGGCCACTGGAGCTCCTTCACATGGATTTGTTTGGCCCGATCGCTTATATAAGCATCGGCGGTAGTAAGTATTGTCTTGTAATTGTGGATGACTATTCTCGCTTCACTTGGGTATTCTTTTTGCAGGAAAAATCACAAACCCAAGAGACCTTAAAAGGATTCTTAAGACGGGCTCAAAATGAGTTCGGCTTAAGGATCAAGAAAATTAGAAGCGACAATGGAACGGAGTTCAAGAACTCTCAAATCGAAGGTTTCCTTGAGGAGGAGGGCATCAAGCATGAGTTTTCTTCTCCCTACACTCCACAACAAAATGGTGTAGTGGAGAGGAAGAATCGAACTCTATTGGACATGGCAAGAACCATGCTTGATGAGTACAAGACACCGGATCGGTTTTGGGCCGAGGCGGTCAACACCGCCTGCTACGCCATCAACCGGTTATATCTTCATCGAATCCTCAAGAAGACATCTTATGAACTCCTAACCGGTAAAAAGCCCAATATTTCATATTTTAGAGTTTTTGGTAGCAAATGTTTTATACTTGTTAAAAGAGGTAGAAAATCTAAATTTGCTCCTAAAACTGTAGAAGGCTTTTTACTAGGATATGACTCAAACACAAGGGCATATAGAGTCTTTAACAAGTCCTCAGGACTTGTTGAAGTTTCTTGTGACGTTGTGTTTGATGAGACTAACGGCTCTCAAGTAGAGCTAGTTGATCTTGATGATATAGGTGAAGAACAGGCTCCATGCATAGCACTAAGGAACATGTCCATCGGGGATGTGTGTCCTAAGGAATCCGAAGAGCCTCCTAACGCACAAGATCAACCATCCTCCTCCATGCAAGCATCCCCACCAACTCAAGTTGAGGATGAGGCTCAAGATGTTGAACAAGAAGATCAGGAAGATGAGCCACCTCAAAATGACAGCAACAATCAAGGGGGAGATTCAAATGATAAAGACAAGGAGGATGAACAACCAAGACCGCCACACCCAAGAGTCCACCAAGCAATACAACGAGATCACCCCGTTGACACCATCCTCGGCGACATTCATAAGGGGGTAACTACTCGATCTCGTGTTGCACATTTTTGTGAGCATTACTCGTTTGTTTCCTCTATTGAGCCACATAGGGTAGAGGAAGCTCTTCAAGATTCGGATTGGGTGATGGCGATGCAAGAGGAGCTCAACAATTTCACAAGGAATGAGGTATGGCACTTAGTTCCACGTCCTAATCAAAATGTTGTAGGAACCAAGTGGGTATTCCGCAACAAGCAAGACGAGCATGGTGTGGTGACTAGGAACAAAGCTCGACTCGTGGCCAAGGGGTATTCACAAGTCGAAGGTTTGGATTTTGGTGAAACCTATGCACCCGTAGCTAGGCTTGAGTCAATTCGCATATTATTAGCCTATGCTACTTACCATGGCTTCAAGCTCTATCAAATGGACGTAAAGAGTGCCTTCCTCAATGGACCAATCAAGGAGGAGGTCTATGTTGAGCAACCTCCCGGCTTTGAAGACAGTGAGTACCCTAACCATGTTTATAGGCTCTCTAAGGCGCTTTATGGGCTTAAGCAAGCCCCAAGAGCATGGTATGAATGCCTTAGAGATTTCCTTATTGCAAATGGCTTCAAAGTCGGCAAGGCCGATCCTACTTTATTCACTAAGACTCTTGATAATGATTTGTTTGTATGCCAAATTTATGTTGATGATATCATATTTGGGTCTACTAACAAATCTACATGTGAAGAATTTAGTAGGATCATGACGCAAAAATTCGAGATGTCAATGATGGGGGAGTTGAAGTACTTTCTAGGATTCCAAGTGAAGCAACTCCAAGAGGGCACCTTCATTAGCCAAACGAAGTATACTCAAGATATCCTAAGCAAGTTTGGAATGAAGGATGCCAAGCCCATCAAGACACCCATGGGAACCAATGGGCATCTCGACCTCGACACAGGAGGTAAGTCCGTGGATCAAAAGGTATACCGGTCGATGATTGGTTCATTGCTTTATTTATGTGCATCTCGACCGGACATAATGCTTTCCGTATGCATGTGTGCAAGATTCCAAGCCGACCCTAAGGAATCACACCTTACGGCCGTAAAACGAATCTTGAGATATTTGGCTTTTACTCCTAAGTTTGGGCTTTGGTACCCTCGGGGATCCACATTTGATTTGATTGGTTATTCGGATGCCGATTGGGCGGGGTGTAGGATTAACAGGAAGAGCACATCGGGGACTTGCCAGTTCTTGGGAAGATCCCTGGTGTCTTGGGCTTCAAAGAAGCAAAATTCGGTCGCTCTTTCTACCGCCGAAGCCGAGTATATTGCCGCAGGCCATTGTTGCGCGCAATTGCTTTGGATGAGGCAAACCCTGCGGGATTACGGTTACAAATTAACCAAAGTCCCCTTGCTATGTGACAATGAGAGTGCAATCAAAATGGCCGACAATCCCGTCGAGCACAGCCGCACTAAGCACATAGCCATTCGGTATCATTTTCTTCGGGATCACCAACAAAAGGGGGATATCGAGATTTCTTATATTAATACTAAAAATCAATTAGCCGATATCTTTACCAAACCACTTGATGAACAATCTTTTACCCGACTTAGACATGAGCTTAATATTCTTGATTCTAGGAATTTCTTTTGCTAGTCTTGCACACATAGCTCATAAATATACCTTTGATCATGTCTCTTTTATATATGCTATGACTAATGTGTTTTCAAGTATATTTCAACCAAGTCATAGGTATATTGAAAGGGAATAGGAGTCTTCGGCGAAGACAAGGCTTCCACTCCACTCTACTACTCATCCTTCGCCGTCGCTCCACATCACCTCTCCAACTTTGGTATAACCTTCACTCATTTATTTCATGACCAAAGGGGGAGAATGTACTTCATTGGGCTCTAATGATTCCGTTTTTGGCGATTCATGCCAAAGGGGGAGAAAAATATGAGCCCAAAGCAAAAGGACCGCACCACCACCTAATTTTATAAATTTGATGATTGTAAATTTCAAAATTGGTATCTCTTTATGTTCTAAAAGGGGAGCAACTAGTATTTTCAAAATTGATGTCTTGAAAACCCTCTTGAACACTAAGAGGAGACCTTATTTGAGGGGGAGTTTTGCTTAGTCAAAGGAAAAGCATTGGAAATAGGGGGAGAAAATTCCATATCTTGAAAATGCTTTGCAAAATCTTTTTCATTTACCTTTGACTATCTTGCAAAAGTACTTTGAAAAGAATTTACAAAATAATTTGCAAAAACAAAACTCGTGGTGCAAATATGGTCCAATATGTCAAAAACAAAGAAACCATCCATGCGCATCATATAAGTTTATATTGGCTCAATTCCAAGCAACCTTTGCACTTACATTATGTAAACTAGTTCAATTATGCACTTCTATATTTGCTTTGATTTGTGTTGGCATCAATCACCAAAAAGGGGGAGATTGAAAGGGAATTAGGCTTAGACCTAGTTCCTAAATAATTTTGGTGGTTGAATTGCCCAACACAAACATTGGACTAACTAGTTTACTCTAGTGCATAAGTTATACAGGTGCAAAAGGTTCACAATCAGCCAATAAAAAGACCAAGTGTTGGATTCAACAAAGGAGCAGCAAGGCAACCAAGGGCTCCTCTGGCTGGAGGCACCGGACTGTCCGGTGTGCACCGGACTGTCCGGTGCGGCCAGAGGACTTCGACTTCAAACTCTTCGCCCTCGGGATTTTTCGGAAGCCGGCGCGCTATAATTCACCGGAATGTCCGGTGTGCACCGGACATGTCCGGTGCTCCAAGGAAACGCGGCCTCCAGAACTCGCCAGCCTCGGGTTCGCTCAGAAGCCACTCCGCTAAAATTCACCGGACTGTCCGGTGTGCACCGGACTGTCCGGTGTACCAGCGGAGCAACGGCTCCCTGCGGCGCCAACGGCTCCCTGCGGAGCATTAAATGCGCGCGCAGCGCGCGCAGTCGTCAGGCACGCCCATGCCGGTGCACCGGACATCAAACAGTACATGTCCGGTGTGCACCGGACACCCAGGAGGGCCCACAAGTCAGAAGCTCCAACGGTCAGAATCCAACGGCAATGGTGACGTGGCAGGGGCACCGGACTGTCCGGTGTGCACCGGACTGTCCGGTGCGCCATCGAACAGAGGAGTTCCAGCAACGGTCACTTTTGGTGGTTGGGGCTATAAATACCCCAACCACCCCACATTCATTGCCATCCAAGTTTTCCAACTCTCAACCACTTACAAGAGCTAGGCATTCAATTCTAGACACATACAAAGAGATCAAATCCTCTCCAATTCCACTCAAGCCCTTAGTGACTAGCGAGAGAGATTTGCCGTGTTCTTTTGAGCTCTTGCGCTTGGATCGCTTTCTTTCTTTCTCACTTGTTCTTGTGATCAATCTCAATTGTAACCAAGGCAAGAGGCACCAATTGTGTGGTGGCCCTTGCGGGGAAGCTTTGTTCCCGTTTGATTGAGAAGAAGAGAAAGCTCACTCGATCCGTGGGATCGTTTGAGAGAGGGAAGGGTTGAAAGAGACCCGGCCTTTGTGGCCTCCTCAACGGGGAGTAGGTTTGCGAGAACCGAACCTCGGTAAAACAAATCCTCGTGTCACACTCTTATTTGCTTGCGATTTGTTTTGCGCCCTCTCTCGCGGACTCGTTTATATTTCTAACGCTAACCCCGGTTTGTAGTTGTGATTATTTTTGTAAATTTCAGTTTCGCCCTATTCACCCCCCCTCTAGGCGACTATCACAAGGATATACAATATGTTTGCTAAATCTTTATGTGCATATACTTTCAGAAGAAGATGTTTTGCCTTATTGATACGATTTTGCAAGGATCAGGGGGAGCACATTTCTAAAGTTAGCCCTTGTATAAGATTCGATAGAATCTAGATCTTAAAGAATCGAAATCTGTCCCGATGACAGTTGTTGTACTCTTTTTCCCTTGGTGAGTTTTCTTGAAGTTTCTCACATGAGGTTTTTAACGAGGCCACAAAGTGCAAATGCAATTTGTATCACCATGCACTCTTTCTCCACATTTTTCCCACTGGGTTTTTCGGAGTTTTAACGAGGCATGTGTTGGTCACGGTATTCGCCCAAGGGGGAGTGTTAAGTAACCCTAGTTAGGGTTATGTGGGCAAATATCTGCTTTGCCCCTGAGGGGTCTCACATCTCTATATAAGGAACCTGTACACCCCCTCATAATACAGAGATCAGAAAGAGGCCAGAGGCCCAACCCTATATCATGTGTCTCGTGTGTTTTCTCTGTCGTGCTTATGTGAAGGGAGACGGGTCCTCTACAGCTTCTTGCGTCTCTACTGCTGACGGGAGGGAAGAGAGCGGATCTGGTGATCCGTGGTAACGTAGTTCTCAACACGTAGCTCCGCAACGAGGAGTGAGGAAGGCCATGGTGATGGGGAAACAAAGGTTGTCATTAACACATGTTTATGGGCCTTTGTTGGGTCTTGACAAGCAAGGCCTAAGCTAGCCCTCATGGCTAAGGGTCGTCTACCTACTATCGATGACCTAGAGTTCGTACGGATGGTCGACGGCGATGGGTGGTCTCGTCTTGAACGCACTCCGCTCGGACTCAGACTTGGACCATGGCTCCCTAACGAGCAGCAACGAGCAGCGGGAAAGGCCCAGCGACAGGAAAACAAAGCTCGTCATTTACACAGGTTTATGGGCCTTTGTTGGGTCTTGCCAAGCAAGCCCTAAACTGGTCCTGACTTACGAGGGACAGTGTCCAACGGGTTGCCGGGTCGGTATGTCGGCAGGCTCATTTGCCCAAGTCAAGCTGAACTCTTGGATCTTGGTAAAGAAGAAAGAAAGCGGAGGGTTTAGCCAGAAACTAGCGGAGAACCCCTTCGCGGCGCAGCTCCTTTCTTCCTCCTCGCGTCTCTTTTCCCAGTCGACGCACCGCCAAAAACCCTGGGTGACTGGGTCTCTACGCCTCCCTCGTCATGCTGCGCCGCCTCCGTCTGCGCTCGCCGGTGTGCGCTGTCGCCGGCGCGGCCGCTGCAATGGCGTCGCTCACCAACGTCGCCTACGCCGATGGCCTCTTCCGCCGCCAGTCCCCGCCGTCGAATCCAGGCGACGAGGACAATTTGGGAGCCTCCGCGTTCGGCCGCGACCCGGAGACCCTGGAGCGCATGGCCCGAGCGCTGCGGGAGATCAACAACTCACCGCTCGCCAAGCAGGCAAGGTGCCCGCTCTTTTGCGCCACCTAACGGGTCTGCCCCTCCTGACGTTGTTCATGTTGTTGCTCGGGTGCAGGTGTTTGGACTGATGCGGAAGCAGGAGGAGACGCGCCTTACTGAGCTGGAGGCTGAGAAGGTCCAATACGCCATCTACGAGAAGCTCAGGGACATGGTCAGTTCCTGACGCCTTATCCCCTTTCTTGATGCACATGATGTTAATGTCGCAGCCAGGACGTCGGCTGCGTCTGAAGAAATTGGTTGCTCACGCGACCCGAACCTCTCTACTACTGAATGAGTGAACGTTCTCTTATTTGCCTAACAGCCTGACTAACTTCCTCGCTTTGCTTTGTGGAAATCAATTGCATACGATTGGGTTTACCATTATAATTGGGATTAATAAAGCATAGTAACTTTACGATGAGATGCCAATTGCCAAAACTTGAAATATTGTGTGCTTCATCAAAACAGTGAACGTGCATAACAACTCTGGCTGACCTTCGTGGATAGCAAGTAACTACGAATTTAAAATTCCACAACTTCACAGCATACAAAATGGACAACTGACCAACATGAGAAGTTAGACTGTAGAATATCGGTGTTGTGTTAAGAGTTTTTCAACTTCTCCCTCTCTCTGCACGCGCGCGTTCATCCAACTATCATGGTTCTTTGGTGTGGATTTCCAGCACTGAACTTATGTCCCTTGGGTGATCCTCAATATCTGATCTGCAGGAGAGGATGGAGAAAAAAGCTGAAGATTACAGAAATAGTTTGCAACAAGAAGCACAAGTAAAAGCTCAAGCATTACGCTTTGAGGATGAATTAGCTAGAAAAAGAATGCAGGTATTGGACAGTCTCCTTTTGTATTTCTTTTAGTTACCTCCTATATTGGTGCTGCTGCTATGAGGCCAACACGTAATTTAATCAAGCATATCCATTTTGGCAGACAGAGCATGCTGCACAGAGGCAACAGGATGCTGAACTTGTGAAGATGCAAGAGGCATCTGCCCTCAGAAGAGAAGAAGCTAGGCGTGCAACAGAACAGAAGATTTTGGAAGAAATGATACGGACTGAGAAGGAAAAGGCTGAAATAGATCAGGAAGTAAACAGAGCTAAAGCTTTAGCAGAAGCAGAAGCTCGTGTTCATGAAGAGAAGCAATCAGAAGAAGTTACAAAAAGAATGATGTTGGAACGTATGAAGGGTGAAAAGGAAAAGTGGCTCGCTGCAATAAATACAACCTTTTCACACATTGAAGGTTTCGGTGCCTTTTTCATTAGCAATTTTTATGAAGTTAATCTACCACTCTGACTTTGTCCTATTTGGACAAATACATATCTGCTGATTGTGTATTTTCTAAATATTCCTTCTGTTCCAAACTTTAAATCATTCTGACTTTTCTAGATACAAGCTATGCATCTAAAAATCTAGATTGACTTACAATTTGGAACGGAAAGAGTTCTCTAGATACTCTCTCCTTTTTTTTATTTGTCACGTTTTAGTTCAAAAATGAACTAGCTGGCGAATATTCGGGAACGGGGGTAGTACATAGAAAATAAAAAGATTCTTTAATGTTTATTTACACTTAGTTGAACAGAGTGCTAGGATTTTATGCTGAATCAAAACTATTGCATCATGTTTTGTGAAACCATATCTGGTAATTTTATGCTGAATCACAGACAAGGATCAACACTATTCTTCTTATAAACAACTCTAGTAATAAAATAATGCTAAAATATAGTAATTTCTTATTTGCACTGGTTATGATCGTTGTTTTTCATGTGGACTTGTAGGTGGATTCAAAGCACTGTTAACTGATAGGAGCAAACTAATAATGGGTATTGGAGGAGTTACTGCACTGGCCGCTGGAGTCTATACTACTAGGTTTGTCTCCTTAATTTTATTTCTAGAGCGCATAGACTTCTAATAGAGACTTCTAAGTTTTATTGTTTTCTATTTTCATTTTCTAGGGAAGGTGCGAGGGTTACATGGAGTTACATCAATAGGATCTTGGGTCAGCCTTCACTGATTCGTGAATCATCAATGCCAAAGTTCCCACTACCAATGTCTAGGTTACTCAAACCAAGCTCAGCATCTTTGTCAGGGGGAGCAGGCTTTGAGAATGTGATTCTGCACCCTTCACTCAAGCGGAGGATTGAACATCTTGCACGAGCAACTGCAAATACAAAGTCTCATGGTGCACCATTCCGCAACATGCTGTTTTATGGTCCTCCTGGAACTGGCAAAACTTTAGTAGCCAGGGAGATGGCTCGCAAATCTGTAAGTTCTGTTGATCTATTTATTCTTGCACCATCCTCCATCTATAGGAACACGATAACCCTGAGTGACTGTTTTTTCCTTGTCAATTTGAGCCTTAAAAACGATAATAGAGATGCTGGTGGTCTATGGAAGTTGTTAGATTTTGTTTTTTATTTGTTATGTTAACTAATTGAATTATCTTCTTCCCTCTTTTTTTTTGAAATGGGACTAGTGGGCGGCACAAGTTTGATAATTAGTATCATCAGTTTGAATGTTTTATGGGGCACCTGATATCCAATAGTACTCACACCCTAACATCCCTGACATGACAGGGCCTGGATTATGCCATGATGACTGGAGGAGATGTTGCACCCTTAGGATCAGAGGCTGTTACCAAGATCCATCAAATATTTGACTGGGCTAAGAAGTCCAAGAAAGGCATGCTGGTTTTCATTGATGAAGCTGATGCATTCTTGTGCGAGTAAGTTTTCTAAAATTATATGCCTGATGACTGCTAGGTAATGTTATGATTAGTATGAATGAAACTGAACTCAAGCACTTAAATGTTACCTTGTTTATCAATCTTGAGTTAAACTAAATTTGAATCTTAAAATAAACCAACCTGGTTTAACAAGCCCTGCAGCGTTTTAGTTTAATTAAAGCTTAAGTTCGCCCTGGCCTAATAAGAGCAAAACAGCACCTTAATTTGTACTGTGTGGTCTTGCAGCAGCAATACACTTTTCTGTTCTCACCCATACTCTCTCTCTCTCTCTCTCTCTCTCTCTCTCTCTCTCTCTCTCTCTCTCTCTCCATCCTGTCTATATGGGCACACACCCCTCTTCTATATAAATTCAGATAAGAATGATTCAGTATTGAAAAAAAACCTTCCCCTTCTGCTAGTGCACCCGAGCCCATTGATATAAAAATCGTAATAAAGCTGTAAATGGTTGGTACCACTAGTGCAAGAAATTCCACAGGTTCCATCTATCTCTAGTCACTTGTTTTTATTTACCAATGTACCAGGCGTAACAGTACCCATATGAGCGAAGCTCAGCGGAGTGCTCTCAATGCATTGTTGTTTCGAACTGGCGACCAGTCCAGGGATATTGTCCTTGTTCTGGCAACAAACAGACCGGGTGACCTTGATGCTGCTATCACTGACCGCATTGATGAAGTCATAGAGTTCCCCTTGCCCGGGGAGGAGGAGAGGTTTCAACTGCTCAAGCTATACTTGCACCAATATATACTCAAGGAAGAGGGCAAAGGATCTTGGGGTGCATTATTCAAGAAGCAGCAGCGGAAGATTCAGGTGAATGGCATAAGCGACGATTTGCTCAGGGAAGCTGCAAGGAGGATCGATGGCTTCTCTGGCAGGGAGATTGCAAAGCTTGTGGCTAGTGTGCAAGCTGCTGTTTATGGCCGGCCTGACTGTACATTGGATCCCCAGTTATTTTCGGAGGTAGTTGACTACAAAGTTACTGAGCATCACCAACGCATCATGCTTGCTTCTGAGGGTGTGGCTTGATCAATAAGAAATATTTTACCTGGAAGCCACAGGTTTCAAGCTATCAAAGATCGGGTTTGGTGATGAGTGACAAAACTGACAATCACCTTCCCACTGACTTGTAGTGCATGTTTTGGATCCCGTGGGACTTTTTGTAGACGGAGGTTCTATTTCCAGAATTTTTGTTCCATGTGCCTTGCCTGCAGCAAGGTCTGGTCCCCGGATGGACATCCAAATAGGCCGGTTGTGGTCAACTGAGTTTAGTTTAACTCATTTAGTAGGTTTGCGCTGTGTTTTAACTTTTCCTTAAGTCTCTCGTGCCCCATTCTTGGTAGCATCTGTACGCTTGTTTATGCCAAAGAAAAGGATCAAATTATTTAGGTGATAATTGTTGAACTTGTCCATTTTTTGATTGATTGGTTGCTAGCGATTTTTCTTTCTGAGTTTTCATCGCTTCATCATGTCATGCCTGGTTACTGCAACCGTTTAATCCTTCAGACAATGGCAATGCATTTACTTCGCTCGTCTGAACTCGGAACAATCCTGCTTGCAACCAATGCATTTGTTTCGCTCGTCTGAGCTCAGAACAATGTGCACCTCAGATTCAGAGCATAAAATAAAGCGCAAGTGCTCAGAATTAACATTGTGGACAACAGGAAGTTGAGCAAAGGAGTTTCTAATCAGTTTGTTTCTTTTCTATACTATACTTAAAGTAACAATTTCAACGGTCGTCTCGCGTCACAAATAACTCCTCATAGCTATTTCAAATTAATACACCGTACACCTATGATGGCCAAACGGCGGTCCGATACAGGGTAGACGCACACGGGTCACAACTATGGCTCAGACACGTCATGCGGGCTTGCTGACTGTGCCGGGCCAGACTGTTAGTCCGTCCGTTCATTTGATTAAATCAGCATAAAATGTTAAAAAAATGGTACAGAAGATGAGATTTGAACTCATGCCCTGATGGAAGAAGGACGAGAGACACTGGATAAAGTTGTCTAAACAGTAGAACATCATGCTAAGATATTTTTAATATTGAATATAAATTGTATATATGTATATACATTTTTTTTGTAAAATAACAAAATATAATCGTGTCGGACCGAGGCTACAGCATGGCGCAATGGACTACATGATGTTTGAGGTTGCCGAATTGGATGGAGTAACAATAATTTGTCACACTAACAGTAAAATGAAAGGTTATTTGTTGGAGCAACAATGATTTGTCACACTAACAGTAAAATGAAAGGTTATTTGTTAGTTTTAAACGTTAGTAATTGCTACGAAGTAGCATAATTTATATGGAGCGCATCTCTGATGGAAGAAGTACAGGTGACACTGGGTGAAACTGTCTAACCAGTAGAACATCATGTTTAGATGTTTTTAATATTGAATATAAATTGTATATATGTATATACGTTTTTTTGTAAAATAAAAAAGTATATAATCGTGTCGGGCCGGGCCAGCACTTCGGACCGAGGCTACAGCACAAGCACGGCACGACATTCTTGGCTCTTGTAAGCATTAGGTCGTTTCTGAGACCATATTGGCGCAATGGACTATATGGTATTTGAGGTTGCTGAATTGGATGGAGCAGTAATAATTTATCACACTAACAGTAAAATGAAAGATTATTTGTTGGTTTTAAACGTTAGTAATTGCTACGAAGTAGCATAATTTATATGAAGTTTTATTGATGCCTGACTTTAGCAATCACTCCATATTTTGATCTATCTTTTTAATAAGTTTGACTTCATGTGACTTATTTTAGAAAATTGAGCTCACAAATTTATTTTATTTGGTCTTTGTATGGTGGAATTATGTTATTTTATAATCTCTGTTCAGTCAGTCGTTATGAACTCTCTTCTAATCGCTCACTTCATTAGTCGTGTTGTATCAAGACATATTGTATGGAGTAAACAATAACACAAGTTAGTCGAATCAAAAAAATATTATACAGAGAACGGAGACAATCAATAAAAAAATCTTATTTTTTTATAATTTACGTGGGTATTGTTGTAAGCCATCGCAATGCACGTGCAACCAACTAGTATTTTTTTTAAATGACAGCCACTCTATTTTCTTTTGTACTTATTCAAAAAAAAAAGGTCTTTTTGATTACGTAGACTAGTGACGGACAGAATAGTGGCATTGTGCAACCCAGTGCTGGTCCCCACTCCCCATGCTAGATCAATGATGAATTGATGGTTCAGGTAGGAGCAAGTTTAATAACAGTGTCAACTGCTGGCCGTAAGGGATCTTTATAGCCTAACATTTAGTTCATCCATATAATAGTTAGTTCTTCAGTATTAATACAGAACTCTACTTAGGCTATCCGCACTCATACTACTCTAAATTTCTACTCTAAAAAGAATATTCCATCTTAGTCATCAACATTTTGAAATACAGTCGCCAAACTTCCGCATCCATAACTACTCTATATCTCAACTCTATACAAACCACCACATTTTTTATCAATATTTTTTTTTCACTTCACTGCTGCCAGTGAGCGTGCGAGTTGCCAAACCCGAACGAGCGCTCGATTTAACCCCGACACAGTGCATAGCATATGCGGCCGTACGAGCGCTCGATTTACCGTTGCCAAACCCGAACGTTAAAATAGAGTAGCCTTTACAGTACGCCGCTGCAGAATATTTTCTTACGCTATCTCGATAGGGTGCTACGTGCAGTGCCCCACTGCGGGCAGCCTTATCTTTCTCACAAAACTTCTTGGTTCTTGTGTTAAAACTGTTTCTCCTTCTCTCCTCCACCTTATCATTTAATCAACTTATAGCCTCTTGTTATACTTGCTCTAAATGAAGTCTAAGGTCGAATTAATAAGCATTATCACTCACAATCAAGCATATCATTGTATCAGTAACGTCATCTCAAAATCTCGTTTTTGGAACCACAAAAGGTGAGCTGTAGCTATTGCAAAGTACACGGTACCTGCAGATTTAGTGCGTGTTCGGTTCTCTCTAAATCGAAGAGGATTAAATCCCTCCTCAGTTAAGACTGGTGTCGGGGACCATAATTAGGGGTACCCTCAAGACGCCTAATTCTCAGCTGGTAACCCCCATCAGCATAAAGCTGCAGAGGCCTGATGGGTGCGATTAAGTCAGGGATCAGTCCATACGAGCGACTCGATCACGCCTCGCCCGAGCCTAGCCTCGGGCAAGGGCAGCCGACCCTGAGATGTTTTCGTCTCGCCCGAGGCCCCCTTTTTTTACGGCAGACGCATCTCCGGCTCGCCCGAGGCCTTGCCTTCGTTAAGAAGCAACCCTGACTAAATCGCCGCGCCGACCGACCAAGTCACAGGGGCATTTAACGCAAAGGTAGTCTGGCACCTTTATCCTGACGCGCGCCCCCTGGCAGAGCCGAAGTGACCGCCGTCACTTCGCCGCTCCACTGACCGGTCTGACAAAAGGACAGCGCTGCCTGCGCCGTCCCGACTGCGGTGCCACTTGACAGAGTGAGACTGACAGGCAGCCAGGCCTTGCCAAAGGCACCATAGGAAGCTCTGCCCGACCCAGGGCTCGGACTCGGGCTAAGGCCCCGGAAGACGGCGAACTCCGCTCCGCCCGACCCAGGGCTCGGACTCGGGCTAAGGCCCCGGAAGACGGTGAACTCCGCTCCGCCCGACCCAGGGCTCGGACTCGGGCTAAGGCCCCGGAAGACGGCGAACTCCGCTCCGCCCGACCCAGGGCTCGGATTCGGGCTAAGGCCCCGGAAGACGGCGAACTCCGCTCCGCCCGACCCAGGGCTCGGATTCGGGCTAAGGCCCCGGGAGACGGTGAACTCCGCTCCGCCCGACCCAGGGCTCGGACTCGGGCTAAGGCCCCGGAAGACGGTGAACTCCGCTCCGCCCAACCCAGGGCTCGGACTCGGGCTAAGGCCCCGGAAGACGGTGAACTCCGCTCCGCCCAACCCAGGGCTCGGACTCGGGCTAAGGCCCCGGAAGACGGTGAACTCCGCCTCGCCCGACCCCTGGGGTCGGACTCCGCCCTGGCCTCTGCCGAACGACCTCCGCCTCGCCCGACCCAGGAGCTCGGGCTCGGCCTCGGCCATGGAAGACAGACTCGACCTCGGCCTCGGAGGAGCCTCCACGTCGCCCGACCTAGGGCACAAGTCCGCCACGTCAACAGGAAGCGCCATCATCACCCTACCCCGAGCCGACTTAGGCCGCAGAGAACAAGACCGACGTCCCATCTGGCTAGCTCCGCTAGATAGGCAATGATGGCGCCCCGCTAAACCCATGACGACGGCGGCTCTCAGCTCTCTTACGGAAGCAGGAGGACGTCAGCAAGAGCCCAACTGTTCCGACAGCTGTCCCTCCACCAGGCTCCGTTACTCCTCCGACAGCCACGACACCACACCAGCTGGGTGCCAAGATCTCTCTGGCTGCCACATTGGCATGTACTTAGGGCGCTAGCTCTCCCCCGCTAGACACGTAGCACTCTGCAGCACCCCCATTGTACACCTGGATCCTCTCCTTACGCCTATAAAAGGAAGGACCAGGGCCTTCTCAGAGAAGGTGGGCCCCGCGGGAACGAGGGCAGGGACAGGCGCTCTCTTGGGGCCGCTCGCTTCCCTCACCCGCGTGGACGCTTGTAACCCCCTACTGCAAGCGCACCCGACCTGGGCGCGGGACGAACACGAAGGCCGCGGGATCTCCACCTCCCTCACGACTCGGCTCTGGCCACCTCGCTTTCCCCCCCTTCGCGCTCGCCCACGCGCTCGACCCATCTGGGCTGGGGCACGTGGCACACTCACTCGTCGTCTTAGGGACCCCCCGGTCTCGAAACGCCGACGGTTGGCGCGCCAGGTAGGGGTCTGCTGCGTGTTGACGAGCAGTTTCCCGTCAAGCTCCAGATGGGCAGTCTCCAACGACCTCTCCAACCCGGGACGGTGCTCCGTTTCGAGAGTCTCGAGTTCATATCTTTCGACGGCAGCTACGACATGATACTCCTTCCACCGCCGTGCGACGGCGACGACGGTGGCCGACAGCCTGCCCGCCGGCGGCGGAATCGACGATGTCTTCCCCGCGTGGGGGGAGAACAACCTTCGAGCTCGCCCCATCCTCTCCCTCGCCATCGGAGGAGGAGGCGGGGCAACCAGGGCCGAGCGGGAGGCTGCGCTCCGTCGGCTGTCGAGCGAATCGACATCTCCAGCGCCCCAACGGAGGACGCGTCGGGCGTCACCCTCGCGTTTGAGGCGAAGGCGAGCGCCGTCCCCCCGCAACACGCCAACCCCGAGCAAGTGGACGACGCCAGCACGCTCACGGAGGGCCTGCAGGACGTCGCCCTCGTACCCAGGACGACGGCGCGATCAGTCCCCGATGTGACTTCGTCGCTCCTCGTCGACCAAAAGGTACCGACTGATTCCCATCCTTCGTCATTTCGATTCGACCTCAACCCGCCTAGCGACCCCGCTCTGGCGGGCGCTCACGTTGAGGCGAGTGCAACCTCTCTTGGGTTTCGTGTGCGGTCGCCTTGGGACCGATTGACGGGCGTCTCGACCTACGGGCCCTCTGGGTCCGAGGAAGATGACGACCCCAGCATCTGCTGGGATTTCTCTGGATCTGGCAACCCCAGTGCCATGCGGGACTTCATGACCGCATGCAACTACTGCCTCTCCGACTGTTCCGACGGCAGCCGCAGCCTTGACGACAAGGACTGCGGCCCGAGCCGCGAATGTTTCCACGTCGAGCTAGGGGATCCCTCCGGAGGCAACCGTCTCGGCATGCCGGAGGATGGTGATCTCCCTAGGCCAGCGCCTCGCGCCGACATCCCGCGGGAGCTAGCTGTGGTCCCCGTTCCGGCGGGGGGTCACGACCCACAGCTCGAGCAAGTCCGCGGGGCGCAGGCCGGGCTCGACGAGGGGGCAGGAGCGCTCGAGTCGATCCGCCGGGACGTCGGGCAGGTATGGGCGGGCCAGCCCCCGGCCGGAGAAATACGTCACCTGCCCCAGGGTCTCCAGCACCGCATCGCCAACGATGCCAGGGACAGGCCGCCATCCGCATCCAGCGGGACCGGTCAGGACCTGGCAGCCGCAGCGATGCTCCTCCGCGCGATGCCGGAGTCATCAACCACCGAGGGTCGGCGAATCCAGGGAGAGCTCAAGCATCTCCTGGAAGGCGCTGCGGCCCGGCGGGCCGAGAGCTCTGCCTCCCGAAGGCAGGGGTACCCCTCGGAACCTCGTGCCGCGACTTCCCGACTCATGCGGCAGCCTCGGTCTACACCGGGCGCACGCGCAACACCGCGCCTGCGGCCCCGGGCCACCTCGGCGACGAGCACCCTCATCGCGACCGTCGGGCCTGCCTCGACGAAAGGGTGCGCCGCGGCTATCACCCCAGGCGTGGGGGACGCTACGACAGTGGGGAGGATCGGAGTCCCTCGCCCGAACCACCCGGTCCGCAGGTCTTCAGCCGGGCCATTCTGCGGGCGCCGTTTCCGGCCCGATTCCGACCCCTGACTACTATCACAAAGTACTCAGGGGAAACAAGACCGGAATTGTGGCTCGCGGACTACCGCCTGGCCTGTCAACTGGGTGGAACGGACGACGACAACCTCATCATCCGCAACCTCCCCCTGTTCCTCTCCGACACTGCTCGCGCTTGGTTGGAGCACCTGCCTCCGGGGCAGATTTCCAACTGGGAAGATTTGGTCCAAGCTTTCGCCGGCAACTTCCAGGGCACGTACGTGCGCCCCGGGAATTCCTGGGACCTCCGAAGCTGCCGGCAACAGCCGGGAGAGTCTCTTCGGGACTACATCCGGCGATTCTCGAAGCAGCGCACCGAGCTGCACAACATCACCGACTCAGATGTCATCGGCGCGTTCCTTGCCGGCACCACTTGCCGTGACCTGGTGAGCAAGTTGGGTCGCAAGACCCCCACCAGGGCGAGCGAGCTGATGGACATCGCCACCAAGTTCGCCTCTGGCCAGGAGGCGGTCGAGGCCATCTTCCGAAAGGACAAGCAGCCCCAGGGCCGCCCGTCGGAGGATGCTCCCGAGGCGTCTACTCCGCCCGGCGCCAAGAAGAAAGGCAGGAAGAAGTCGCAAGCGAAACGCGACGCCGCCGACGCAGACCTTGTCGCCGCCGAGTACAAGAACCCTCGGAAGCCCCCCGGAGGTGCTAACCTCTTCGACAAGATGCTCAAGGAGACGTGCCCTTACCATCAGGGGCCCGTCAAGCACACCCTCGAGGAGTGCATAATGCTTCGGCGCCACTTCCACCGGGCCGGGCCACCCACAGAGGGTGGCAGGGCCCGCGACGACGACAAAAAGGAAGAACACCAGGCAGGAGAATTCCCCGAGGTCCGCGACTGCTTCATGATCTGCGGAGGGCATGCGGCGAATGCCTCGGCTCGGTATCGTAAGCGAGAGCGTCGGGAGGTCTGCTCGGTGAAGGTGGCGGCGCCAGTCTACCTAGACTGGTCCGACAAGCCCATCACCTTCGACCAAGATGACCACCCCGACCACGTGCCGAGCCCGGGGAAGTACCCGCTCGTCGTCGACCCCATCATCGGCGACATTAGGCTCACCAAGGTCCTGATGGATGGGGGCAGCTGCCTCAATATCATCTACGCCGAGACCCTCAGGCTCCTGCGCGTCGATCTGTCCTCCGTCCGAGCAGGCGCTGCGCCCTTCCACGGGATCATTCCTGGGAAGCGCGTCCAGCCCCTCGGACGGCTCGACCTTCCTGTCTGCTTCGGAACACCCTCCAACTTCCGAAGGGAGACTTTGACGTTCGAGGTGGTCGGGTTCCGAGGAACCTACCACGCGGTATTGGGGAGGCCATGCTACGAGAAGTTCATGGCCATCCCCAACTACACCTACCTGAAGCTCAAGATGCTGGGCCCCAACGGGGTCATCACCGTCGGCCCCATGTACAAACACGCGTTGGAATGCGACGTGGAGTGCGTGGAGTACGCTAAGGCCCTCGCCGAGTCCGAGGCCCTCATCGCCGACCTGGAAAACCTCTCCCGAGAGGTGCCGGACGTGAAGCGACACGCCGGCAACTTCGAGCCAGCGGAGACGGTTAAGGCCGTCCCTCTCGACCCCAGTGGCGACACCTCCAAGCAGATCCGGATCGGTTCCGGGTTCGACCCCAAATAGGAAGCAGTGCTCGTTGACTTTCTCCGCGCAAACGCCGACGTCTTTGCGTGGAGTCCCTCGGACATGCCCGGCATACCGAGGGATGTCGCCGAGCACTCGCTGGATATTCGGGCCGGAGCCCGACCGGTCAGGCAGCCTCTGCGCCGATTCGACGAGGAAAGGCGCAGAGTGATAGGCGAGGAGATCCACAAGCTGATGGCAGCAGGGTTCATCAAAGAGGTATTCCATCCTGAATGGCTTGCCAACCCTGTGCTTGTGAGGAAGAAAGGGGGGAAATGGCGGATGTGTGTAGACTACACTAGTCTCAACAAAGCATGTCCGAAGGTTCCCTACCCTCTACCTCGCATCGATCAAATCGTGGATTCCACTGCTGGGTGCGAAACCCTGTCTTTCCTCGATGCCTACTCAGGGTATCATCAAATCAAGATGAAAGAGTCCGACCAGCTCGCGACTTCTTTCATCACGCCCTTCGGCATGTACTGCTATGTCACCATGCCGTTCGGTTTGAGGAACGCGGGTGCAACGTACCAGCGGTGCATGAACCATGTGTTCGGCGAACACATCGGTCGCACGGTCGAGGCCTACGTCGATGACATCGTAGTCAAGACAAGGAAAGCCTCCGACCTTCTCTCCGACCTTGAAGTGACATTCCGGTGTCTCAAGGCAAAGGACGTCAAGCTCAATCCCGAGAAGTGTGTCTTCGGGGTGGCCCGAGGCATGCTCCTGGGATTCATCGTCTCCGAGCGGGGCATCGAAGCCAACCCGGAGAAGATCGCAGCCATCACCAGCATGGGGCCCATCAAGGACTTAAAAGGCGTACAGAGGGTCATGGGATGTCTCGCGGCCTTGAGCCGTTTCATCTCGCGCCTCGGCGAAAGAGGCCTGCCTCTGTACCGCCTCTTAAGGAAGGCCGAGTGCTTCACTTGGACCCCCGAGGCCGAGGAAGCTCTCGGGAACCTGAAGGCGCTCCTCACCCAGGCGCCCGTCTTGGTACCCCCAGCTGATGGAGAAGCCCTCTTGGTCTACGTCGCCGCTACCACTCAGGTGGTTAGCGCCGCGATCGTGGTCGAAAGGCAAGAAGAGGGGCATGCATTGCCCATTCAGAGGCCAGTTTACTTCATCAGCGAGGTGCTGTCCGAAACCAAGATCCGCTACCCACAAGTTCAGAAGCTGCTGTATGCAGTGATCCTGACGAGGCGAAAGTTGCGACATTACTTCGAGTCTCATCCGGTAACTGTGGTGTCATCCTTCCCCCTGGGGGAGATCATCCAGTGCCGAGAGGCCTCGGGACGGATCGCAAAGTGGGCGGTGGAAATCATGGGCGAGACAATCTCGTTCGCCCCTCGGAAGGCCATCAAGTCCCAGGTACTGGCAGACTTCGTAGCCGAATGGGTCGACACACAGTTGCCGACGACTCCGATCCAACCGGAGCTCTGGACCATGTTTTTCGACGGGTCGCTGATGAAGACGGGAGCCGGCGCGGGCCTGCTCTTTGTCTCGCCCCTCGGTAAACACCTGCGCTACGTGCTGCGCCTCCATTTCCCGGCGTCCAACAATGTGGCTGAGTACGAAGCTCTGATCAACGGATTGCGAATCGCCATCGAGCTAGGGGTCCGACGCCTCGACGCTCGCGGCGACTCGCAGCTCGTCATCGACCAGGTCATGAAGAACTCCCACTGCCGCGACCCGAAGATGGAGGCCTACTGTGATGAGGTTCGACGCCTGGAAGACAAGTTCTACGGACTCGAGCTTAACCACATCGCCCGGCGCTACAACGAGACTGCGGACGAGCTGGCAAAGATAGCCTCGGGGCGAGCGACGGTTCCCCCGGACGTCTTCTCCCGGGATCTGCACCAACCCTCCGTCAAGATCAGCGACACGCCCGAGCCCGAGGAGCCCTCGGCCCCGTCCGAGGTAACCTCGGCCCAGCCCGAGCCGTCCTCGGTTCAGCCCGAGGAACCCTCGGCTCCCGAGGGCGAGGCGTTGCGCATCGAGGAGGAGCGGGGCGGGGTCACGCCTGATCAAGATTGGCAGGCCCCGTACCTGCAATATCTCCGCCAAGGAGAGCTACCCCTCGACCAGGCCGAGGCACGGCGGGTAGCGCGACGCGCCAAGTCATTCGTCTTGCTGGGCGATGAGAAGGAGCTCTACCACCGCAGCCCCTCGGGCATCCTCCAGCGGTGCATCTCCATCGCCGAAGGTCAGGAACTCCTACAAGAGATACACTCGGGGGCTTGCGGCCATCATGCAGCGCCTCGAGCCCTCGTCGGGAACGCTTTCCGGCAAGGCTTCTACTGGCCGACGGCGGTGGCTGACGCCACTAGAATTGTCCGCACCTGCGAAGGGTGTCAATTCTATGCGAAGCAGACCCACCTGCCCGCCCAGGCTCTGCAGACGATACCCATCACCTGGCCCTTCGCTGTGTGGGGTCTGGACCTCGTCGGCCCTCTGCAGAAGGCGCCCGGGGGCTACACGCACCTGCTGGTCGCCGTCGACAAATTCTCCAAGTGGATCGAGGTCCGACCCCTGAACAGCATCAGGTCCGAGCAGGCGGTGGCGTTCTTCACCAACATCATCCATCGCTTCGGGGTCCCAAACTCCATCATCACCGACAACGGCACCCAGTTCACCGGCAAAAAATTCTTGGATTTTTGCGAGGATCACAACATCCGGGTGGTCTGGGCTGCCGTAGCTCATCCCATGTCGAATGGGCAAGTAGAGCGTGCCAACGGCATGATTCTACAAGGGCTCAAGCCTCGGATTTACAATGACCTCAACAAGTTCGGCAAGCGATGGATGAAGGAACTCCCCTCGGTGGTCTGGAGCCTGAGGACGACGCTGAGCCGAGCCACGGGTTTCACGCCGTTCTTCCTGGTCTACGGGGCCGAGGCCGTCTTGCCCACTGACCTGGAATACGGCTCCCCAAGGACGAGGGCCTACGACGATCAAAACAACCAAGCTAACCGAGAAGACTCGCTGGACCAGCTGGAAGAGGCTCGGGACAGGGCCTTACTACACTCGGCGCGGTATCAGCAGTCCCTGCGACGCTACCACGCCCGAGGGGTCCGACCCCGAGACCTCCAGGTGGGCGACCTGGTGCTTCGGCTGCGGCAAGACGCCCGAGGGAGGCACAAGCTCACGCCCCCCTAGGAGGGGCCATTCGTCATCGCCAAAATTCTGAAGCCCGGAACGTACAAGCTGGCCAACAGTCAAGGCGAGGTCTACGGCAACGCTTGGAACATCCAACAGCTACGTCGCTTCTACCCTTAAGATGTTTCCAAGTTGTTCATATACCTCGCACCCACGCAAAGTTTAGTCAACAAGGAAGGGTCGGCCTCGCCTCAGCAAAGCCCGACCCTCCCTCGGGGGCTACACCCGCCGGGTGTAGTCCCCCTTCCGTAAGGCAACCATGTCTTCTCCAACACGCTCCAAAGCCCTCCCCTGCGGCGCGGGGGCTGGGTCCCGCATGTCATGCAGACTGGCTCCGAGCAGAAGAAGCCAAACCGTCGCGCGTGGTGCACGCAACCGCCCAGCGGTTACAAGTGACCCTCCACTTTTGCCCAGACCAACGGGCGAAAGGGGCGGGCAGCCATGCAGGCGGCATGCAATCGCGCCAAGTGGACGCGCCTCTCCGACTCCCGACACGCCAGCACGGAGGCCCAGGCCCACGCGTCGCGCGACCGGCGCGCCGGATGCTGCATGCAAGCAATTGTACCACTTGCGCCACCACCGCACCTCCTCGATTGAGGAACCGATACCGCAACCCGAGGCGACCCAGCGCGCGACCCAGCAGCGCCAGCCTGACGCAGCGGTCAAACGCGGTCAAAAGTGGGCCGGCAGTAATGACGGTGGCAGGCACGCGGGAGCAGCGGTCACGCCGTCAGCCAAGCTCACGTCCCATCCGGAGGCAGCGAGAGAACCCCCTCTCACGGCGTGAAGACAACGCGCCCGTGACCCGTTCCTCGAACGGCTCGCGCACGCGCAACGGCAGCCTCGCCAACTACTCGCCCCGTCGCATTAACTCCGCGGCTGGACAGGCGGCGCTTCTGGCAGGAGCAGCTGGCGACGCTTCGCCTTCGCCAAAACAACCGCGCCAAAAAAGGTACGCCGCGTCGTTCAATTTCGTATCCTTTTTCCTTTTTCCTCTTTCTCTATCTCTTGCAACAGGGACCGGGAAAGGGGATACCCCTAAAGGGATCCTTCCCCGTGAAGGAACTAGGCTCCGAGCCTCCTTACTGATCAGGGGTTCGAAGGCTGGCCCCCCGAAGGGTTCAACAGCCGCCTCAGATCGCGTGGGCCCGACACCCACTACTGGTCAGAGGTTCGAAGGTCGGCCCCCCGAAAGGTTCCACGGCCGCCTCAGGCTACTCGGGCTCCGCGCCCATTACTGATCAGGGGTTCGAAGGCTGGCCCCCCGAAGGGTTCACAGTCGCCTCAGACACCGAGCGAGGGATGACCAGGGGTACGTTCGATACATAACCGAGGCTCAGGCTTGAAAGGGAAATGTGCCCTTGGGCCATTTCTAAGTATTTTGGTGATTGAGTGCCAACACATGTGCTTAGTTGTGAATTTATGTACATGGATGAACAAGGTGCAAATCATGAAGTAAAGGTATGTTTCTAAGCCTTAGTACATTGGTTTTATGTACTAATGTATTTGTCTAAGTGTTAGAAACAGAAAGAAGAGAGGAGAAAAGACTTGGCTGTGTGCTGCCAAGACCCAGCTCGGTCTGGAGCACCGGACTGTCCGGTGTGCACCGGACAGTGTCCGGTGCGCCAGACTGGCTCGGCGCAAACTGGCCGCTCTCGGGAAATTGGCCGACGGCGTACGGCTAAAATTCACCGGACTGTTCGGTGTGCACCGGACTGTCCGGTGAGCCAACGGTCGGCCGGGGCCAACGGTCGGCCGCGCAATCCGCGCGGGACACGTGGCCGAGCCAACGGTCGGAAGACGGCACCGGACTGTCCGGTGTGCACCGGACATGTCCGGTGCGCCAACGGCTCGCAGATCTCCAACGGTCTGCAACGGTCGGCAGCGCCAGTTAAGGAAACAAATCAGGCACCGGACAGTGTCCGGTGTGCACCGGACTGTCCGGTGCCCCCGACGACAGAAGGCAAGGATGGCCTTCCGGATTTGCTCTCAACGGCTCCTAGCTGCCTTGGGGCTATAAAAGGGGCCCCTAGGCGCATGGAGGAGACACACAAGCAACCTTTGAGCATTCTTGATCATCCACACTCAGTCTTTGCGCATTTGTTTGTCACTCTAAGTGTTTCGAGCTCCGTTCTAGTGAGAACTTTGTGATACTCTTGTGAGCTCGATTCTTGGCCGTGTGTGTGCGCGTTTCGCTGTGGATTTGTGTGTGTTGCTTCCCTCTCTTACTCTGTGTTTCATTTGTGATCATATACTTGTAAGGGCAAGAGACTCCAATTTGTGGAGATTCCTTGCAAACGGGATAGTGAAAGGCAAAACAAAACACCGTGGTATTCAAGTGGGTCTTTGGACCGCTTGAGAGGGGTTGATTGCAACCCTCGTCCGTTGGGACGCCACAACGTGGAGTAGGCAAGCGTTGGCTTGGCCGAACCACGGGATAAACCACTGTGTCACCTCTCTGCTTGATCTCTTGTGGTACTGTGTTTTGTTGAGACTTCACCTTAGCCACTTGGCAATAATCGTGCTAACACTTAACAAGTTTTTGTGGCTTAAGTTTGAAGTTTTTACAGGATCACCTATTCACCCCCCCTCTAGGTGCTCTCAATTGGTATCAGAGCCGTTCTCTTCACAAAGGGACTAACCGCCCGAAGAGATGGATCCTAAGGGGAAGGGTATCGTGATCAACGACAAAGAGAAGGAATCCTTCGTCAACGAGCCGAAGGACGACAAGCCTGCCGACTCCGGCTCGGGTCATAGACGGAAGGAAGGGAAGAAGAAGAAGACAAGGCGCATCAAGGAGATCGTCTACTACGACAGCGATGAGTCTACTTCTTCCCAAAAGGACGAAGACCACAACGACTACGAGAGAAGAAAACCGGTTAATTCGAACTTTTCTTTTGATTACTCTCGTATTCCGCAAAGTTCACATTCACATTTGCTCTCCATTCCACTCGGCAAGCCCCCACACTTTGATGGAGAGGACTACGGATTTTGGAGCCACAAAATGCGTAGTCACCTATTCTCTCTCCATCCTAGTATATGGGAGATTGTAGAGAGTGGAATGCACTTTGATAGTTCG
The DNA here is from genome assembly GCA_029449295.1 of Zea luxurians. Classification (NCBI taxonomy): domain Eukaryota; kingdom Viridiplantae; phylum Streptophyta; class Magnoliopsida; order Poales; family Poaceae; genus Zea; species Zea luxurians. The sequence continues at coordinate 64,026 of JAOPSE010000807.1, forward strand.
GATAGTCCCATGTTCATTAATGAACAAATTCATAAGAATGCACAAGCTACTACTGTTCTTCTAGCTTCCTTGTGCAGGGATGAATACCATAAAGTGAGCGGCTTGGATAACGCCAAGCAAATCTGGGACACCCTCAAGATTTCTCATGAGGGGAACGACGTCACCTTGCTCACCAAGATGGAATTGGTGGAGGGCGAGCTTGGACGGTTCGCAATGATAAGGGGCGAGGAGCCGACGCAAACATACAACCGGCTCAAGACCCTTATCAACAAGATAAGGAGCTACGGAAGCACACGATGGACGGACCACGACGTCGTCCGCCTAATGCTCAGGTCATTTACCGTTCTTGATCCTCATTTGGTGAACAATATACGTGAAAATCCCAGGTACACCAAGATGTCGCCCGAAGAAGTTCTTGGGAAATTCGTTAGCGGGCGAATGATGATCAAGGAGGCGAGGTATGTGGACGACGCCTTGAATGGTCCGATCAACGAGCCGCAACCCTTTGCTCTCAAGGCAACACGAAGCAAGGAGGCGCTACCCAGCAAGGTGGCACAGATTGAGGCGGCCGGACTCAATGATGAAGAGATGGCTCTCATCATCAAGAGATTCAAGACGGCGCTAAATGGTCGCAAGGGGCAGCCAAGCAAGACCAAGACAAAGGGGAAGCGCTCATGCTTCAAATGCGGTAAGCTTGGTCATTTTATCGCTAACTGTCCCGATAATGAAAGTGACCAGGAAAAGGGAAACAAAAGAGAGAAGAAGAAGCAATACAAGAAGGCAAAGGGCGAGGCGCATCTAGGAAAGGAGTGGGACTCGGATTGCTCCTCCTCCGACTCCGACAATGAAGGACTCGCTGCTACTGCCTTCAACAAGTCTTCCCTCTTCCCCAACGAGCGTCTCACATGCCTTATGGCAAGGGAGAAGAAGGTGAGTACTCAAGACTCCACTTATGCCTCTTCTAGTGATAATGAATCTAGTGATGATGATGACATAGATTATTCATGCTTGTTCAAGGGCTTAGATAGATCTAAGATAGATAAAATCAATGAACTGATTGATGCATTGAATGAAAAGGATAGGCTTTTAGAAAAGCAGGAGGATTTATTGTATGATGAACATGATAAATTTGTAGAGGCACAAAAATCATATGCTTTAGAAGTGAAAAGAAATGAAATGCTTTCTTATGAACTATCTACTTGTCATGAAACCATTTCTACTTTACAAAGTGTTAATAATGATTTAAGTGCTAAACTAGAAGTAGCTAGTAAATCAAATTCCTGTGTTGAAAATGTTACAATTTGCACTAGGTGTAAGGATTTTGATGTTAATGCCTGTAGTGAACACTTAGTTTCAATTTCCAAACTAAGTGATGAATTGGCTAGTCTTAATACACAACTTAAGACTAGCAAAAGTGAATTTGACAAGTTAAAATTTGCAAGGGATGCCTATACAATTGGAAGACATCCCTCAATTAAGGATGGGCTTGGCTTCAAGAGGGAAGCCAAGAACTTAACAAGCAATAAGGCTCCCATCTTCGTCAAGGAGAAGGGGAAGGCCCCTATGGCTAGTAGTGCGAAAAAGAACCATGCCTTTATGTATAATGATAGGAGAAATGCTAGAAATGCCTATAATGATTTTGATTCACATGTTTATGATTCTCATGCCATGTTTGCTTCTAGTTCTTCTTATAAGCATGATAGAGATATGCGTAGGAGAAATATTGTACATATGCCTAGGAGAAATATTGCTCATGTGCCTAGAAAGAATGTTATTCATGCTCCTAGGAAAGCAGTGAATGAACCTTCTATAATTTATTGTGCTTTAAACACTTCCTTTGCTATTTGTAGAAAGGATAGGAAAATAGTTGCTAGGAAGTTGGGGGCAAAATGCAAGGGAGACAGGACTTGCATTTGGGTCCCTAAGGACATTTGTGCTAACCTTGCAGGACCCAACATGAGTTGGGTACCTAAGACCCAAGCCTAAATTTGCCTTGCAGGTTTATGCATCCGGGGGTTCAAGCTGGATTATCGACAGCGGATGCACAAACCATATGACGGGGGAGAAGAAGATGTTCACCTCCTACGTCAAAAATAAGGATTCCCAAGATTCAATTATATTCGGTGATGGGAATCAAGGCAAGGTAAAAGGGTTAGGTAAAATTGCAATTTCTAATGAGCACTCAATTTCAAATGTGTTTTTAGTTGAGTCTCTTGGTTACAATTTGCTATCTGTTAGCCAACTATGCAACATGGGATATAATTGCCTTTTTACTAATGTAGATGTGTCTGTCTTTAGAAGATGTGATGGTTCACTAGCTTTTAAGGGTGTACTAGACGGCAAGCTTTACTTAGTTGATTTTGCAAAAGAAGAGGCCGGTCTAGATGCATGCTTAATGGCTAAGACTTGCATGGGCTGGCTGTGGCATCGCCGCTTAGCACATGTGGGGATGAAGAACCTCCACAAGCTTCTAAAGGGAGAACACGTGATAGGTCTAACAAATGTTTATTTCGAAAAAGATAGACCTTGTGCAGCTTGTCAAGCAGGTAAACAAGTGGGAGGAGCACATCACAGCAAGAATGTGATGACCACATCAAGACCTCTGGAGCTGCTGCATATGGACCTCTTCGGACCCGTCGCCTATCTAAGCATAGGAGGAAGTAAGTATGGTTTAGTTATTGTTGATGACTTTTCCCGCTTCACTTGGGTGTTCTTTTTGCAGGATAAGTCTGACACCCAAGAGACCCTCAAGCGCTTCCTCAGGAGAGCTCAAAATGAGTTTGAGCTCAAGGTGAAGAAGATTAGGAGCGACAACGGGTCCGAGTTCAAGAACCTTCAAGTGGAGGAGTTTCTTGAGGAGGAAGGGATCAAGCACGAGTTCTCCGCTCCCTACACACCACAGCAAAATGGTGTGGTAGAGAGGAAGAACAGGACGCTAATCGATATGGCGAGGACGATGCTTGGAGAGAGCAAGACCCCCGAGTGCTTTTGGTCGGAAGCTGTGAACACGGCTTGCCACGCCATCAACAGGGTCTATCTTCATCGACTCCTCAAGAAGACTTCGTATGAGCTACTAACCGGTAACAAACCCAATGTATCGTACTTTCGTGTATTTGGGAGCAAGTGCTACATTCTAGTGAAGAAGGGTAGAAATTCTAAGTTTGCTCCCAAAGCTGTAGAAGGGTTTTTATTAGGTTATGATTCAAATACAAAGGCGTATAGAGTCTTCAACAAATCGTCGGGTTTGGTTGAAGTCTCTAGCGACGTTGTATTTGATGAGACTAATGGCTCTCCAAGAGAGCAAGTTGTTGATTGTGATGATGTAGATGAAGAAGATGTTCCAATGGCCGCTATACGAACCATGGCGATTGGAGACGTTCGGCCACAGGAACAAGATGAACGTGATCAACCTTCTTCCTCAACGTCGGTGCAACCCCCAACTCAAGACGATGAACAGGTTCATCAAAAGGAGGCGTGTGATCAAGGGGGAGCACAAGATGATCATGTGATGGAGGAAGAAGCGCAACCGGCACCTCCAACCCAAGTTCGAGCGATGATTCAAAGGGATCATCCCGTCGACCAAATTCTGGGTGACATTAGCAAGGGAGTAACTACTCGGTCTCGACTAGTTAATTTTTGTGAACATTACTCTTTTGTCTCCTCTATTGAGCCTTTCAGGGTAGAGGAAGCCTTGCTAGATCCGGATTGGGTGTTGGCCATGCAGGAGGAACTTAACAACTTCAAGCACAATGAAGTTTGGACGCTGGTGCCTCGTCCCAAGCAAAATGTTGTGGGAACCAAGTGGGTGTTCCGCAACAAACAAGACGAGCACGGAGTGGTGACAAGGAACAAGGCTCGACTTGTGGCAAAAGGTTATGCCCAAGTCGCAGGTTTGGACTTTGAGGAGACTTTTGCTCCTGTGGCTAGGCTAGAATCAATTCGTATCTTGCTAGCATATGCCGCTCACCATTATTTCAGGTTGTACCAAATGGATGTGAAGAGCGCTTTCCTCAACGGGCCAATAAAGGAGGAGGTGTACGTGGAGCAACCCCCTGGCTTCGAGGATGAGCGGTACCCCGACCACGGTGATGACGCAGAAATTCGAGATGTCGATGATGGGCGAGTTGAACTACTTCCTTGGGTTTCAAGTGAAGCAACTCAAGGACGGCACCTTCATCTCCCAAACGAAGTACACGCAAGATCTGCTAAAGAGGTTTGGGGTGAAGGACGCCAAGCCCGCAAAGACTCCGATGGGAACCGACGGACACACCGACCTCAACAAAGGAGGTAAGTCCGTTGATCAAAAAGCATACCGGTCAATGATAGGATCTTTACTTTATTTATGTGCTAGTAGACCGGATATTATGCTTAGCGTATGCATGTGTGCTAGATTTCAATCCGATCCTAAGGAGTGTCACTTGGTGGCGGTGAAGCGAATTCTTAGATATTTAGTCGCTACGCCTTGCTTCGGGATCTGGTATCCAAAGGGGTCTAACTTTGACTTGATTGGGTACTCAGATTCCGACTATGCTGGATGTAAGGTCGATAGGAAGAGTACATCAGGGACGTGCCAATTCTTAGGAAGGTCCCTGGTGTCATGGAACTCTAAGAAACAAACCTCCGTTGCCCTATCCACCGCTGAGGCCGAGTATGTTGCCGCAGGACAGTGTTGCGCGCAACTACTTTGGATGAGGCAAACCCTCAGGGACTTTGGCTACAATCTGAGCAAAGTCCCACTCCTATGTGACAATGAGAGTGCTATCCGAATAGCGGAAAATCCTGTTGAGCACAGCCGCACAAAGCACATTGACATCCGGCATCACTTTTTGAGAGACCACCAGCAAAAGGGAGATATCGAAGTGTTTTATGTTAGCACCGAGAACCAGCTAGCCGATATCTTTACCAAGCCTTTAGATGAGAAGACCTTTTGCAGGCTGCGTAGTGAGCTAAATGTCTTAGATTCGCGGAACTTGGATTGAATTGTAGCATACATGTGCTTATGCCTTTGATCATGTTCTTTCTGCATTTTGTTGCTTATTATGGTGCTCAAGTTGTACAAACACTCCCTGGACCTCACAAGTCTGTTGCAAAGTGATGCACATGTTTAGGGGGAGATGTGTTACAACTTGACCCTTTGAGACTAACCATATGTTGAGTTTGTTTGATTTAGTCTCAAAGGAGAATTGAAAGGGAAAAGGTGGACTTGGACCATGCAAGACTTCCACTGCACTCCGATGAGAGGGTAACTTATTCCAAGTCCATTTCATTAACTCTTATTGCCATTTGCTCTTAAGTGAAGATTTTGGTGAGGCAATGGGGTTAAAGGGCCAAAATTGATCCCGTTTTGGTGCTTGATGCCAAAGGGGGAGAAAATAAAGGCCAAAGCGATAAATGGATCAGCTACCACTTGAGATGGATCAGCTACCACTTGAGAGAGCTACCACTTGAGATGGATCAGCTACCACTTGAGAGATTTTGAAAATAGTAGAATAGAGTTTTTGGTTTGTTAAAACTCTTTTGTTGTCTCTTGTGTCTCTCTTATGGCTTCTTGTGGGGAGAAGTATTGATTATGGGAAAAAGGGGGAGTTTTTGAAATCTTTGATCAATCTCTTTTGGAATCACTCTCTTTATGCTTCAACATGTGTGTTTAACTTAGAGATAGAGATTTGAGTTTGATTTGCAAAAACAAACCAAGTGGTGGCAAAGGATGATCCATATATGCCAAAATTGATTCAAAATAAATTTAAGTTTTATTTGAAGTGAGTTTGCACTTGTTCTAGTTGCTTTATGTTGTGTTGGCATAAATCACCAAAAAGGGGGAGATTGAAAGGGAAATGTGCCCTTGGGCCATTTCTAAGTATTTTGGTGATTGAGTGCCAACACATGTGCTTAGTTGTGAATTTATGTACATGGATGAACAAGGTGCAAATCATGAAGTAAAGGTATGTTTCTAAGCCTTAGTACATTGGTTTTATGTACTAATGTATTTGTCTAAGTGTTAGAAACAGAAAGAAGAGAGGAGAAAAGACTTGGCTGTGTGCTGCCAAGACCCAGCTCGGTCTGGAGCACCGGACTGTCCGGTGTGCACCGGACAGTGTCCGGTGCGCCAGACTGGCTCGGCGCAAACTGGCCGCTCTCGGGAAATTGGCCGACGGCGTACGGCTAAAATTCACCGGACTGTCCGGTGTGCACCGGACTGTCCGGTGAGCCAACGGTCGGCCGGGGCCAACGGTCGGCCACGCAATCCGCGCGGGACACGTGGCCGAGCCAACGGTCGGAAGACGGCACCGGACTGTCCGGTGTGCACCGGACATGTCCGGTGCGCCAACGGCTCGCAGATCTCCAACGGTCTGCAACGGTCGGCAGCGCCAGTTAAGGAAACAAATCAGGCACCGGACAGTGTCCGGTGTGCACCGGACTGTCCGGTGCCCCCGACGACAGAAGGCAAGGATGGCCTTCCGGATTTGCTCTCAACGGCTCCTAGCTGCCTTGGGGCTATAAAAGGGGCCCCTAGGCGCATGGAGGAGACACACAAGCAACCTTTGAGCATTCTTGATCATCCACACTCAGTCTTTGCGCATTTGTTTGTCACTCTAAGTGTTTCGAGCTCCGTTCTAGTGAGAACTTTGTGATACTCTTGTGAGCTCGATTCTTGGCCGTGTGTGTGCGCGTTTCGCTGTGGATTTGTGTGTGTTGCTTCCCTCTCTTACTCTGTGTTTCATTTGTGATCATATACTTGTAAGGGCAAGAGACTCCAATTTGTGGAGATTCCTTGCAAACGGGATAGTGAAAGGCAAAACAAAACACCGTGGTATTCAAGTGGGTCTTTGGACCGCTTGAGAGGGGTTGATTGCAACCCTCGTCCGTTGGGACGCCACAACGTGGAGTAGGCAAGCGTTGGCTTGGCCGAACCACGGGATAAACCACTGTGTCACCTCTCTGCTTGATCTCTTGTGGTACTGTGTTTTGTTGAGACTTCACCTTAGCCACTTGGCAATAATCGTGCTAACACTTAACAAGTTTTTGTGGCTTAAGTTTGAAGTTTTTACAGGATCACCTATTCACCCCCCCCCCTCTAGGTGCTCTCAGGGCTGCGCTCCCGAGGTACCCTAGGACATTTCCGAGACCAGCGGGAACGATCCTGTAACGGAATCCCATCGGAGGGAGGCATCGAGCCCTCGGACCCCGTCGCCAGGGGACCGGGTCCGGCAGATCACCCGCAGGTACTTTTGGGCGTGCCTCCGGGCCCCTAGCCGACCCCCAACGAACGGGGCACGGACGTCCACTCGGATTACCCGCTTGCAGCTCACCGGAGACACCATGTTCGGTGCCCATCGAGGGTAACATGGCGCTCTCCCCCCTCCTCCTTGCGGAAAGGCGACGTAGGGGCGTATGTAAAAAAGCCGAGTCTGTCCCTGATCGCCCTCTCGTCCTGTGCGGAGGCTCGGGGGCTGCTCTCGCAAACCTGGCTCCGGCCTAACCGCTGACAGCGTCAACATACCAGCCCGAGAACTTGGGCCCCGACAGTGCACCCGGGCTACGGCCAGTTCGCATGAGGGAACCACCAGACCGGCCGAAGCACTACGCAAGGCATTAAGACCTCGAAGGAGTGAAACCACTCCTCCGAGGCCTCGGGGGCTACACCCAGCGGGTGCGCTCGCGCGCACCCACCGGAACAAAATGCAACCGAGAAAGGCTGGTCCCCTTGCAAAAAAGTGCGACGAAAGCCTCCAAGCGAGTGCTATCACTCCCTTCGAGGCTCGGGGGCTACTGTCGGGGACCATAATTAGGGGTACCCTCAAGACGCCTAATTCTCAGCTGGTAACCCCCATCAGCATAAAGCTGCAGAGGCCTGATGGGTGCGATTAAGTCAGGGATCAGTCCATACGAGCGACTCGATCACGCCTCGCCCGAGCCTAGCCTCGGGCAAGGGCAGCCGACCCTGAGGTGTTTCCGTCTCGCCCGAGGCCCCCTTTTTTTACGGCAAACGCATCTCCGGCTCGCCCGAGGCCTTGCCTTCGTTAAGAAGCAACCCTGACTAAATCGCCGCGCCGACCGACCAAGTCACAGGGGCATTTAACGCAAAGGTAGCCTGGCACCTTTATCCTGACGCGCGCCCCCTAGCAGAGCCGAAGTGACCGCCGTCACTTCGCCGCTCCACTGACCGGTCTGACAAAAGGACAGCGCCGCCTGCGCCGTCCCGACTGCGGTGCCACTTGACAGAGTGAGACTGACAGGCAGCCAGGCCTTGCCAAAGGCGCCATAGGAAGCTCCGCCCGACCCAGGGCTCGGACACGGGCTAAGGCCCCGGAAGACGGCGAACTCCGCTCCGCCCGACCCAGGGCTCGGACTCGGGCTAAGGCCCCGGAAGACGGTGAACTCCGCTCCGCCCGACCCAGGGCTCGGACTCGGGCTAAGGCCCCGGAAGACGGCGAACTCCGCTCCGCCCGACCCAGGGCTCGGATTCGGGCTAAGGCCCCAGAAGACGGCGAACTCCGCTCCGCCCGACCCAGGGCTCGGATTCGGGCTAAGGCCCCGGGAGACGGTGAACTCCGCTCCGCCCGACCCAGGGCTCGGACTCAGGCTAAGGCCCCGGAAGACGGTGAACTCCGCTCCGCCCAACCCAGGGCTCGGACTCGGGCTAAGGCCCCGGAAGACGGTGAACTCCGCTCCGCCCGACCCAGGGCTCGGATTCGGGCTAAGGCCCCGGAAGACGGTGAACTCCGCTCCGCCCAACCCAGGGCTCGGACTCGGGCTAAGGCCCCGGAAGACGGTGAACTCCGCTCCGCCCAACCCAGGGCTCGGACTCGGGCTAAGGCCCCGGAAGACGGCGAACTCCGCCTCGCCCGACCCCTGGGGTCGGACTCCGCCCTGGCCTCTGCCGAACGACCTCCGCCTCGCCCGACCCAGGAGCTCGGGCTCGGCCTCGGCCATGGAAGACAGACTCGACCTCGGCCTCGGAGGAGCCTCCACGTCGCCCGACCTAGGGCACAAGTCCGCCACGTCAACAGGAAGCGCCATCATCACCCTACCCCGAGCCGACTTAGGCCGCAGAGAACAAGACCGACGTCCCATCTGGCTAGCTCCGCCAGATAGGCAATGATGGCGCCCCGCTAAACCCATGACGACGGCGGCTCTCAGCTCCCTTACGGAAGCAGGAGGACGTCAGCAAGAGCCCAACTGTTCCGACAGCTGTCCCTCCACCAGGCTCCGTTACTCCTCCGACAGCCACGACACCACACCAGCTGGGTGCCAAGATCTCTCCGGCTGCCACATTGGCATGTACTTAGGGCGCTAGCTCTCCCCCGCTAGACACGTAGCACTCTGCAGCACCCCCATTGTACACCTGGATCCTCTCCTTACGCCTATAAAAGGAAGGACCAGGGCCTTCTCAGAGAAGGTGGGCCCCGCGGGAACGAGGGCAGGGACAGGCGCTCTCTTGGGGCCGCTCGCTTCCCTCACCCTCGTGGACGCTTGTAACCCCCTACTGCAAGCGCACCCGACCTGGGCGCGGGACGAACACGAAGGCCGCGGGATCTCCACCTCCCTCACGACTCGGCTCCAGCCACCTCGCTTTTCCCCCCTTCGCGCTCGCCCACGCGCTCGACCCATCTGGGCTGGGGCACGCGGCACACTCACTCGTCGGCTTAGGGACCCCCCGGTCTCGAAACGCCGACAACTGGTTTGGTGAAAAGAAAATGGAGGGGATCCATGGTAAAAGAATCCTCTTATATTCAAAATTTTGAATAGCAAGAGAATTCCTGCATTTCTATGTCTATCAAATCAGCCTTAAAGTTAAATAGAAGGGGAAACGTAACCCAATAAGACATTGGGGGGAGGGGGGTTATTTATTGGTTGTGTTTGTGCATTCTAGACTATACTCTCTCTGTACCAAATTAGTAGTTTTAGATTTTATTTTTTATCTATATTCAAATAATGAATGAAAATAAATCTAGACACATACATAAAATATATACATCAATTATTGAATGATTTATTAAAATGGTAAAACTACTTCTATTTTGGTACAGAGGGAGTAGTTTTTTTGTTTTCCCTGGCGGCTGCTGCTGCTCTATCATTTTGTATATGTTGTTATTCTTGTGCAGTTTGTGCTGGTGACATAAAACGACTAGACGAGATGAGACGTCGTTACCAGTAAGGCAACAACGCACCTTTCCTCCTTTAGCACATCAGAGATCAGACACAACGATGTTTGAATAGCTCGGGTTCAAGCCTCCATCTGCCGACAATTCACATGTCATCATTCACTCTGCTGCATACCCCATAATCCAGCAGCGTACACTCGAATACAGCACAGGGCTTCTTTCTCTCTCTTTTGAGCTCCTGACACAGGAGTTCACACTCACATGGCACACACACCTGCCTTCTGGCTGAAGCCCCAACTCCAGGTACAGTAACAGACTAACAGTAATGTTGCACTTGTGGCCAAAGGCAGTACGTGATGCACTGATGCCCCCCCGCGCCCGCGCACTCTACTGTACTCCCAGTGCCATACTCACTACTGTACCTGCACTAGCACTAAAGCAGAAGGCCAGTTGATGTAGAAGCAGCTCAAGTAAAATTGGCCCTCAAAAAAGGCTGCAAAAGCCCTTAAGAAAGGGGTTCCGGCTGCAAGACAGCAGAAGAGGACAGAAAGCCACTGCTGCAGAGATAGTAGGCTTAGAACCCAGGAACCCTGCTTTAATGACCCCTCCTAATCGTACTTTGCACGCCTAAGTACATTCCCCTCCCAGCAAAAGGGCCCACCCCCCCCCCCCCCCCCCCCCCCCCCCCCTCCCTCACCAAACCCAACCCTCAGCGCATGCAATGCCAATGCAATTGCACACAGAAGCACGGCACAACGCTCTATTGCTCTGGAGAGCGGCTGCCTGCTCTGCCAAAAGGAATCCAACAAGCCCAAAAAGCAAAGTCAAAAGGCGGTGGCGCCCGAGAGAGCGTTGCATCAAGCAATGCAATGGCAATGCAGGGTTGCAGCAACACTGGTACGACACTGCACGCAACAGCTGCGCGCCTGCGCATGAACCATCTATGTATGAGAGAGAACAGGACGCTAGGAGAGAGAGAAGCCCTAAAACACAGTGATCATTAGGTCATTACCATAAGCAAGATACCAATGCAAGCGCTAATAACCTAATAATGGAGGTAGGTCGTCCAAGAAAGCAACGAGGACGAGGGGAAGACTTGTAGTAGGAGTATGGCTGAGATGAGATTAGGTCACACAATCATATTAATCCCTCCTAACTGCTGCATGATGAGTCAACTCCTTAACAACCGGGATGTCACTGAAATTACAAGGGAAGAAGAAGAAGGAGGATAAATAAAGGAGCTAATAAGCTAATGGCATCGTCTGATCCTCTCGCGCTGCTCTGCGGCTACTCGGTACTCATGCATCATGCTGCTGCTGCTGCTGCTGCGGCGGCGGCGGCGGGTGATGGTGGATGTGGAGCGGAGGTGGAGGCGGGTGGTGGCGAGGCAGTGGCTGTGGGTAGGAGGAGGATGGGGGCGAGGGCGGGACCTTGGCGAGGTGCTTGTTGTTGTGCATCCACACCTTGAGGACGCGCCGGGAGACGCCGACCTGGGCGCAGAAGGCGTCCACGGCGTCGGCGTCGGGCTTGTGGACGCGCCACCCGACGCGGTGCGCGAACTCGCGCATGAGGTCCTTCTGCTCCGCCGTGAACTTGGTCCGGAAACGCTTCTTGCTCGGCGCGGGGGGAGCGGAGGCCGACCCTCCTACTACGGCCACCTGCGCGTGCGTCGGCGGCGCGGGCGCGGGCGCGGGGCCGCGCAGCTCCTCGCTGGACGACTCGGCCAGCGCGGCGGGCGCGGACGCCGGGGACGCCGGCACGTGGTGCGGCGGGCGCGTGTGCATGTGCGGCGGGGCCAGCAGCAGCGGAATGGCGCGGGAGGAGTTGGCGCCGGCGGTGGGGGTTACCGCCGCCGAGGGCGACACGGCGACGCCGCCGCCGGGGACCGCCTCGCGCCGGTGGAAGCTGCGGTGGCAGCCGCAGGCGGCGCAGGCCAGCGCGGCGGCCCCGTCGCCCCCGGACGGCATGAACTCGCAGCAGCCGTCGAGCACGTGCGCGCCAAGCCGCGCCGCGTGGTTGCGCAGGCACTCCCGGTACCTCCACAGCTGGGCCGCTTCCACTACGGGCACGAGGCCGAGCGTAGAGGGTGCCGACGTTGGCGCGGCGCCACCGCCGAGAACGCCATTCTTGGCTGGTTCTTGGTGGCGCCGGACATGGGGCTGCGCTCCCGCGGCTCTGTCCCTCTCCCTCTCCGCTTTCCTCGTATGGAGCTGCGCATGCGGCGGTTGTTGGCGGTGAGCCGGCGGGAAGCCTGGTGGAGGCAGCGGTGGCTGCATCACCAGAGATGAGTTGGGAGGCAAGAGCGGCCTCGAGAAGGCGGCAGAATCCATCAGCTGGGAGGGGTGTGAGCCGAGGCCAAGAGCTTGGGCGTGCACCTGCTGCTGCTGCTGTGGAGTGCCTACGGGTGCCACCGCCGCCGTGGTGTAGCGAAGGCCTCTGGCCTCCTCCTCATCCTCCTCTTCTTCCTCGTTCTCATCGTCGTCTTCTTCCTCCTCCTCTTCTTCCTCTTCCGCATGCGATGATCTCTTGTACTCCATGGCTTTTTTTTGTGGGGGGTGCGGCTCGCAGGGTTTGGTGGTCTCTTTAGGTGTAGGAAAAGGATTTCTTTCTTTCCCTCCTGGCTTTGCTTTGCTTTCTCTTGCGAGGCTGTGCTGCTGTCGCTGTGCGCTACATGTAGGTTTTGGGGAAGAAATAGGGGTGTTGTGTTGGCCTCAAGGGTGAAGGAGAAGGAGGAGATGGTGATGTGGATTATATTGCTCGGTAAAGTTGAGCTACGTTACGAAGAACCGATAAAAATACACTAACCATAGCAATCGCAATAACAGTTTTGGCCCAAATAAAGTGGGGAATGTTTCCTTGAGAGAGATAGAGAGCTAGCTAGCTAGAGGAAAAAAACATATCCATCTTTTCCATCCATCATCCATCTATGCTTGCACCCTTACCGAGACCAAGGAGGAAGAAGGGAACAACGACAAAGGGAGAGGTGAAGAGTGAAGAGGGGGCAGGCCTAGGCCTGGCTTGTTTTACCGCTCCCCCACACAAGGCAGTGGTGAGAGTGACTTGCGGGTGGTGACCGGCGGTGAGGGAGGAGAAGCCCTTGTCCACCGACAGCGCCATGTTTCACCCCCTCCCACACCAGCACTATGGCCTACCGGGCAGCCACCATCACCACATCTCCTCCTCCTCCATGGCCATTGTCATTTCCTTTCTCCGCTGCCCTAGCTTAGTTTTGCTTAATCGTACTCGCCGTCGCCGCGGCTCTCTGTTTAGCTCCCACTCCCACTCCCAGTCCCAGTTGTGGCAGTGCCAGTGACCTACTCACATCACCGCAATAAGTGCAGCTGTGTGGTATAACCCCACATTGACTCCAAGTACATCCATGCGCGTCTCCTACTGCCTCGCATCTCTTGCTGCATTTACGCCCTTGGCCGGTAGTAGTAGTAGTACCTGTACCGACAATGTACCTGTACGTATGGTAAAATATGACCGTCCCTGATTCCTTTCAAAATTTATCACACGCCAACATGCCGTCCACATTGTCACCTGATCAAGCAAGGGGCCTCACAATTGTCACTTACTAGACCAGTAAACTTTTTTTTTCTCAAAAGAACATTTGGTTCGAGCAACATTGTCGGGTAACCAGTAACATGGTACCCCAAAGTAGGTCCATGGCCTTTTAGCGGTCCACTTACCGACCAGACTCTCTGCTGAGCAACCCTACAAGGCGAAACGGCCGACCAGGTCCTCAGCCCAGCAACTCTGCGAGACGGAGCGACCGACCAAGTCCACGACGACCAAGACTTTGCCGAGCAACCTTGCGAGACGGAGCGGTCGAGCGGAGGTCCCGATCCATCACTATTGACCCACGTCAACTATGCCAAGACGCGTCATCACCAAAACCACATACGGACATATGTGTGGCACACCGAATGCGAATGGACACCGAGAAGTCTCTATCACCACGACGACACACCACCATATACTTCTCTGAGGTATCCGACCGCGTTGTAGGGCTAGTCAACCTCAGTCATAAAGGGAACTAAGAACCGAAGTCTCTACACTGATACGTATATTCCTATAGAAACGGAATTCAGTGGAACTTTGCTGATTCCCTTTTAAAATTTCTTTAACCATCAACTGCGTGTGTGCATCTGTGCCGTACGTGCAGGCCGAGGCACCCTAAGATCCAAGCTACCTGCCTACTAGTAGGTGCCACAACTACTAGCAGTAACGTCCTTCCATCCCACAGCACGAAGGAAGACACTAGCTAGGGGGGTCTAGCTGTCCGGTAAAAACCGTGGTTTCACGCACCAACGCGTAGAACGGTCATCAGATGCTGGACAGCTTTGGGAATTGAGGACGCTGGGGCCCCTTCCGCAAACACCATCGTCAGGCCACTCCATTGGTGTGCCATGGGTCTGCCACTACATTGGTGTGTCACGCCTTCACTTTCACCCCTTCCCTAGCGGTCTTTATTTTCTTCCCTTCTCGAGTAGTTGAGTGTCCGTTTCGTTGCAACGAGGACATATAATATCACGATAACTTGTATACAAAATATATGTTATATTGTTATGAGAAAATGTTTCATAATCCATTTGTGATCCTGACCACACATAAACTTTGTTATTTTAATCTAGTTTCACCACTACATTGCAACCATCAGTATCATGTAGATTTTGATATATGCCATGATTTCCATGGTCTCATCATTGGAGACCACGTCCCATGCCTGCCGGAAAAAGATCTCTCATATATCGTCAGTCATCAGGCACGCACCATCATACACGCTTGCTCAAACAAAAAAACAAGTGTGTGTGTTTGTGAAGATAATTAAAGACAGGCCAACACAAAAGCTATCCCGACGGTGGCGAGGATGGCGAATTGATCATTGATGTCGGTCCTCCTCTGCGTCACCTCCGGCATCGAGATGGCGCCACAGTCCATGATATAGTAGTCGTCGAACGCGCGCGACATGGCGAGTACCGATGACTCTTGGCTGGGCTGCCAGACAACGTGCACCTCGAGCTCATCGGCAAGGTAATACACCTAGCCGTTGTACCACCAGATGCGGTACTCCTCTACATACATTATGTTCGAGGACACTCACAACGTCAGCAACGACCGTCGTTCCAGCGCACAAGAATTCATGGCCGGTCAGTAGCGACTTACATGGCAGGTTGGGCTTCAGATGGACGATGAGTTGGACGGCGTGATGGCGCTGTCGTTGGATGTGGTGCCTAAAACAACCCGAGAGTTGCCGACGTTGGCAATGACCATGAGCCCCCCTGCTTGACGATGGACAACGCGGTGCAGCCGCTCTTGACCGCGTCCAAGCGGCAGCTGCGTCGGAGCTTGTCATACACAGCGGCTCATGCGGGTATGTAGGACTGCTTCCAGAGGTCGAACTGGAGTCATCGAGCTTCTTCCCGTCGTCGATGAGCGACGCCAACGCGAGTGCCTCCTGTTAGTGGTGTTTGTTCGAGGTTTCTAAGCAAGAAACATGGATTTATCCTTGGCGATGGTTTATGAAAATGACTCACAAGTCAAATCCAAGGAAAAATAGTACGGAGAATAAATGCCATGCATGTAAAAAAAGAATTTAAGTTGAAAACATTATTCAAACAAAAGAAATCGCATGCAAGGCTCTTCTTTAAATACTACTCCCTCCCTCTAAAAATATAATTCAAGAATCTTGGTGATACTTATCTACTACTACTGTCGGTGTTTCAAAACCCGGGGGGGGTCCCTGGACCGACGAGTGAATCGTCGCTGCGTGCCCCAGCCCAGATGGGTCGACGCGAGGCGGAACGCGAAGGGGGGAAAGGATGCAGCTGGAGGGAGGCAGGCGTGAGAGAGTGGATCCCGCGGCCTTCGTGTTAGCCCCGCGCCTGAGTCGGGTGCGCTTGCGGTAGGGGGATACAAGCGTCCACGCGGGGGTGGGAGCGAGCGGCCTTGCGCGAACGTCGTCCCGTCCTTCTCCGCGCGGGCCAACCAAACCCCTGTAAGAGGGCCCTGGTCCTCCCTTTTATAGGCGTAAGGAGAGGATCCAGGTGTACAATGGGGAGTGTAGCAATGTGCTAACGTGTCTAGCGGTGGAGTGCTAGCGCCCTAAGTACATGCCATCGTGGCAGCCGGAGAGGTCTTGACACCCAGTTCGCGTGGTGTCGTGGCTGTTGGAGGAGTGCTGGAGCCTGGCGGGAGGACAGCTGTTGGGGCTGTCGAGTCCTTGCTGACGTCCTCTTGCTTCTGTAAGGGGGCTGAGAGCCGCCGTCGTCACAGAGCATGCGGGGCGCCATCATTACTCGCATGGTGGAGCGAGCCGGATGGGACGCCGGTCTGGTTCCCCGTAGCTCGAGTCAGCTCGGGGTAGGGTAATGATGGTGCTTCCTGTTGACGTGGTCGGTCCGTGCCCTAGGCTGGGCGAGGTGGAGGTTCCTCCGAGGTCGAGGTCGAGGTCGAGCCCCCGGGTCGGGCGAGGCGGAGTTCGTCGTCTTCCGGGGCTGAGCCCATGTCTGAGCCCTAGGGTCGGGCGAGGCGGAGTTTGTCGTCTTCCGGGGCTGAGCCCATGTCCGAGCCCTGGGTCGGGCGGAGCGGAGTTCACCGTCTTCCGGGGCTGAGCCCGAGTCCGAGCCCTGGGTCGGGCGGAGCGGAGTTCGCCGTCTTCCGGGGCTGAGCCTGAGTCCGAGCCCTGGGTCGGGCGGAGCGGAGTTCGCCGTCTTCCGGGGCTGAGCCCGAGTCCGAGCCCTGGGTCGGGCGAGGCGGAGTTTCCTATGACACCCGAGGCCGGCCTTGGCTGCTGTCAACCTCACTCTGTCGGGTGGCTTAGCAGTCGGAGCGGCGCAGGCGGCGCTGTCCTCTTGTCAGACCGGTCAGTAGAGCGGCGAAGTGACTGCGGTCACTTCGGCTCTGTCGACTGGTGGGCGTGCGTCAGGATAAAGGTGTCAGGCCACCTTTGCATTAAATGCCCCTGCGATTTGGTCGGTCGGCGTGGCGATGTGGCCAAGGTTGCTTCTCGGTGAAGACTGGGCCTCGGGCGAGCTGACAGTGTGCCCGTTGCTGGAGGGGGGTCCTCGGGCGAGACGTAGGTTCTCCGGGGTCGGCTTCCCTTGCCCGAGGCTAGGCTCGGGCGAGGCACGATCGTGTCCCTTGAATGGACCGATCCTTGATTTAATCGCACCCATCAGGCCTTTGCAGCTTTGTGTTGATGGGGGTTACCAGCTGAGATTTAGGGGTCTTGAGGGTACCCCTAATTATGGTCCCCGACAGTAGCCCCCGAGCCTCCAAGGGAGTACTAATACTCGCTTGGAGGCTTTTGCCACACTTTTTTGCAAGGGGACCAGCCTTTTTCGGTTGCATTCTGTTCCGGTGGGTGCGCGCGAGCGCACCCGCCGGGTGTAGCCCCCGAGGCCTCGGAGGAGTAGTTTTACTCCTTCGAGGTCTTAGTGTGTTTCGCAACACTTCGGCTGGTCTAGTTGTTCCCTCATGCGAGCTGGTCGTAGCCCGAGTGCACGGTAGGGTCCCAAGTTCCCGGGCTGGTATGTTGACGCTGTCAACGGTTTGGCCGGAGCCGGGTTTGCGAGAGCAGCCCCCGAGCCTCTGCACAGGGCGAGAGGACGGTCAAGGACAGACTCGTCTTTTTTACATACGCCCCTGCGTCGCCTTTCCGCAAGGAGGAGGGGGGGAAAGCGCCATGTTGCCCTCGGAGGGCGCCGAACAAGGTGTTTCCGGTGAGCTGCTGGCGGGTAATCCGAGCGGACGCCCGTGCCCCATTTGCTAGGGGTCGGCTAGAGGCCCGGAGGCGCGCTCCAAAAGTACCTACGGGTGATCTGCCGGACCCGGTCCCCTTTGACGGGGTCCGAGGGCTCGATGCCTCCCTCTGATGGGATTCCGTTACAAGATTGCTCCCGCTGGTCTCGGAAATGTCCTAGGGTACCTCGGGAGCGTAGCCCGAGCCTTGGTTATGTATCGAACGTACCCAGGGTCATCCCTCGCTCTGTGTCTGAGGCGACTGTGAACCCTTCGAGGGCCAGCCTACGAACCCCTGATCAGTAATGGGCGTGGAGCCCGAGTGGCCTGAGGCGGCCGTTGAACCCTTCGAAGGGCCGGCCATCGAACCTCTGACCAGTAGTGGGCGCAGAACCCAATCGATCTGAGACGACCGTTGAACCCCTCCGAGGGGCCAGCCTTCGAACCTCTGATCAGTAGGGAGGCTCGGAGCCTGTTTCCTTCACGGAGAAGGGTCCTTTTCGGGGTATCCCCCTTTCCCGGTCCCTGTTGTAAGAGAGAGAGAAAGAGGAAAAGGATACGAAGTCGAATGTCGTGGCGTACCTTTTTTTCGACGCGGTTATTATGGCGAAGGCGAAGCGTCGCTTGCTTCTCCCGCCTGAGGCGCCGCCTATCCCGCCGCGGAGTTAATGCGACGGGGCGAGTGGTTTGTGAGGCGGTCGTTGCGTGTGTGTAAAGCCCAAAATTGAAAATAATAATAATAATAATAATAATAATAATGAATAAAGTCATCATGATTAGTGCCCTTGATAAACGTTTGAACTTTAGAATTCACTCTTTATAAAGTTGATGCTCATAATAGAATAATATTAGCTAAATCATAACCTAATTAAGATTAGACATTGGAAAATGTTTTCTATCAAAACAAAGAGGGTTAAGAACATTGGAATATACCTTTAATTTAACTACACACCTAAAACAATATTCTATTAGAATAAGAAGGTGTGAATCTCACGTTGAAAGTATTACCTAAAATAAAATAATAATACTAAATAAAGTAATTAAATAGATTAGTATAATTATTGCACATTATGGAATTCCATTTGTGCATTAAACTTGAATTGAGAGCAGATTTGGGATTCAAATTTGAATTAAAAATAGAAAGGAAAGCAATAGATAAAAAAAGAGAAACTCGCTGCCTGGGCCGATTTTTCCTTCCCCGGCCCACCTCCATTGTTTCCCTGCATCGGCCCAATTGCATTCTCCTCCCCCGCAGCCGAGCAGACCGTTTTCGCGCCTGGCTCGGTCGGTGGTTGTACCACTGTGCTGAGGACCCCACATGTCATCCCTTTCTTCCTCCCCTCACCGTAACAAACGAGCGTGGAGCTCGGGCCGTTGCAACGGCCATGCCATTTCCCCGCCGAGATCCTCTCCGCTGACCGGAACAAACCCATCGGGTTGGGAGTATAAAACCGGCGCCCTGCAACCACCATCTTCGGATCGCGTCGCGGAGTGGGGAAGCTGGGGGTGGGTCACCGTGTGGAGCGTTGAAGAATGGAGCACATGAGAAGATTGCAGCCGCCATGAACATCGGTCGGGGCCACGTCTCTAGCCGTGGAAGGGGACCGGGAGCATCGCCTGGACATGGGGAAGCGATTCCTACCACTGAATCATCGAGTGGGTGGCTGGAGCTAGACCAATGGCTCGACGGAGCAATTGGCGCCGCCGTGGATCGCTCCACACCGTGGACCGAGTCCTCCTCGCCATCCTTCCTCGTATGAACTACTTCCACTGGTTCGCCGTATGCGTAGCATCGCGTAGCTCGGTCCAATTTGGGGTTTGGCACTCGGGTGGGGTAGATTGGGCGCCTCGCCGGTGTGCTCCACCGTGTAGAGCGCGACGCCGCCGCCTGGGCGCGTCGGGGGGAAGATGAAGGGTGCGGGGCCGTTGGATGGGTAGCGACCGGCTGAGATCAGATTAGTATATACCCCTTCGCCCCATTAAGCAACAGCCGTAGATCTAGATCCAACGGCTGTGGGCCTATATCGGTTCCAAGCCATCCTGATGTGATCTGGGCCCTCCATCTCTAATCGGGCGGTCCAGATCGCGTACCCCTTCGTCGTCTAATCTGGTCCCTGGATCCAGGATCGGATGGCTCAGGTTTGATCATACCCCTTCGCCTTGACATTTATTCTAAAGACCCCCTTGGCTTTTCTCAAATCAACACGCCACCCGAGTCAGTGTTAAGATCATTACAGAGAAGACCTCGGATTTACAAAATGAACCCCGAACTCCTGTTAAATTGTGCCTGCAGTACACTTATTCGCTGGAATTAATAAAATAGACCTAGAAAATGATTTCTTGTGTAAAGGAAATACTAAATGCTTACAAAATTCATAACTTCTACGTTTTAACTCCGAATTGACCCATTCCAGTTGCAATAATTTTGTATTAATATTGTCTATCAACCAGTAACATTGTTTAGCCATGAAACTTGAATTAAAATTGTCCATTCGAATTAATCTATTCTAGGTACTCGATAACTCCATAAAATCATAACTTTCTAACTGTAACTCCGAATTTAGTAATTCTTGTTCCCACGATCTCGTAGCGACACGTAGATTATTATTACACAATTTGTACTTATGTTTGATGTAATGTTAATTTTGCCTATACAATGTTTGTTTGTATTGCTACGACTAGCGTGAGGTCACGAGTCATCTGAAGATCATCCTGGTACCTGGAATCTCAAGTCCCAGGCAAGTTGTGCCCTTGATCACTTCTTTTTACCCAGCCATGTTCTGATTAATCATAATGATCTGCATAGGTTAATTTTGATGGGATTCAATAGGTTACCCTAGTTTGTCTATCTTTATACCTTGTTTACCACTGAACTTTTTGGGTAGTACTTGCTAGTGCTTTATGTGGTTTTGGGTATGAAGGTACATTATTCATGATCACACTTTTATTATATGTTTATTATTACTGTTCATGATAAGATCATTATGTTAATTGGAACATGGAGCGACCACCCGGGAAAACAGTGCTACCACAAGGGTTTAATGGGACGCCCTTGGCTGATTAATTAGGAAAGCTAGTGAAAGACTACCTTACCCGAAAGGGGCAAGGGCAGTAGGGGAGTGGTCAGTGTAGGGAGGTCCTTGGTTGATTTTGCTGCGATGGCGGTCAGGCAAGAACCCTGCATTGGAGCTTCCTATAAACTGTAGCGGGTTTTCTGAAGCTAGTGGAACTTTGTAAAGGCCTCGTAGTGTTACCCTACCTCGCCTCCTCGGTAGAGGTGTATGGGAAGTCGCGATCCCTTGGCAGATGGGTAACATGACTTGTGGGTAAAGATGCGCAACCTCTGCAGAGTGTAAAACTGGTATACTAGCCGTGCTCACGGTCATGAGCAGCTCGGACCCTCACATGATTAAATTATGGAACTAAATTCAATTTGTCATATGCATTGCATCGCAGGTGATGTTGTTACTTTTGTTCTACTACTTAATTGGGTTTGGTATTTACTTATACTTAGTAATTGCTAATAAAATTTTGACCAACTTTAAAAGCAATGCTCAGCTTCAACCATCCTCTTTGGTAAGCCTTACACTTCACGTGAGCTCCCACCTTTGGCGAGTTCATGCACATTATTCCCCACAACTTGTTGAGCTATGAACGTATGTGAGCTCACTCTTGCTGTCTCACACCCCCCCACAGGTCAAGAACAGGTACCCCAGGATGAGGCGCATGAAGGATGCTATGATGTGTTCGTGAGAGGTGTAGGTCGTCGTCTCCCAGTCAACTTTGGTTGCTGGACCATTGTCTCCTTATAATGTAATTATTTATTTATTTTGTATAGAACTCCTATTATATAGTAAAGATGTGACATTCGATCCTGTGCCATGATTCATCATATGTGTGAGACTTGGTCCCAGCACACCTGGTGATTATGTTCGCGCCCGAGTCTTGGTGTCCCGAAATCCGGGTGTGACAGTGTGCGTCGTTCGAGGAACGGATCACGGGCGCGCCGTCTTCACGCCGCGAGAGAGGGCTCCCTCGCTGCCCCTGGATGGGATGTGAGCTTGGCTGACGACGTGACCGCTGCTTCTGCCCGCCTGTCACCGCCATTACTGCCGGCCCATTTTTGACCGCATTTGACCGTCGCGCTTGGCTGGCACTGTAGGGTTGCCTCGAGTCACGGTATTGACTCCACAGTCGAGGAGGCGCGGTAGCGGCGTGAGTGGCGGTGCAGTTGCTCACACGTAGCAACCGGCGCGCAGGTTGCATGACGCGTGGGCCTGGACCTCCATGCTGGGCTCGTTGGAGTCGAAGGGGCGTGCCCACTTGGCACGGTTGCATGCCACCTGCATGGCTGTCCGCCCTTTCACCCGCTGGTCTGGGCGAAAGTGGAGGAGTGCTTGTAACCGCCGGGTGGTTGCATGCACCGCGCGCGCGCGGCGGTTTGGCTTCTTCTCCCCTGGACCGGCTTGCATGACGTGTGGGACCCAGCCCCCGCGCCGTGGGGGGGGAGAATCTTGGAGCGTGTTGGAGAAGACTCAACCCGCAACGGTTGAGGGCGCAAGTGGGGAGAGTCGCCTTTAAAAGGGGGGCGACCCCCTTGGAGGGCAACCATGCCTTCGCGCTCCCCTCATGCATCGTGTCTTCCCACCTTCCGAGCCCCCGGGCGGGGGACGCCCGAAATCCTTCCGTCTTGTCGTCGGAGGAACGCAACTTCGTGGAAGTCGGTACCTTTCAGCCATCATTCGGCTTCAAGGATTTTCATCATGCAGCCCGGCTGCATCCCCTCGTCGGTGGTCACCCAAGACGGTGACCACCAGCTTGATGGCGGGGAGAAGCGAGCCAGGCTGCGGCCCCTGCCCCTCCCTCAGCTTCAAGGATGTTCATCATTAGTGCTGGGGAGGGGAGTGTGCCGAGTTGGGGTCGGTCCCTGTGCGGGCGGCGGCCCGCTCCTTCCCTCAGTGATCGGGGGGAAGGGCGTCCGCCGTTCGCGGCATGGGCAGCTGCCGCGTGCCCGGCTCTCTGAGCCGAGCGACTTCGGAGCCGCTCCCGGTGCCGCCTTCCGCCACGGCAGCTGGAAGAGGTTCCGCCGCCGACGAGCTAGCTGGCGCCACCCATGGACTGACCTCCAACTCTACGACCTTCTGCCCGTCCTTGCCTCTCGAGTTGGGGGCATGGGCGAGGGCCTCATGGCAGCAGCATCCGCCCTGAGGTCATCGCTGCTGCTGTTCGGCCCTCCAGAGCAGAAGTCATCGTCGTTGCCGCTGCCGGGGCGGGCGACGACGAGCCGTTCGTCGGTCTTCTGTTGCTCCGCAGGCCCCCCAATCGCGTGGGGTTGTTCGTACCTGCGGAGGTGGAACCGGAGTTCCGTTTGTAAAGGCACCTTAAGTGCCGGTGTTTTGTTCAATGCGGCTGTCGAGGCCTGAACGTGTATGTATTTTCAGCACGGAGCCGTGTTTTTTCTTCATTTCTAGCGCTAAGACTCGCCTTGTCGATTATCTGGACTGCTTCACCGAGCGTGAGTTGCCTCGTGCAAAGGTGACGAGTGAGGTATCCATATCCCGGAGGAGTAGGAGTCCCTCGGCTCGGTCGGCCTTGCTGACCGAGGCCCCTCTTGCTTAGTTAAAGGAACCCCTCGGCCGCCCTTCGATGAGCCGAAGCCGCAGGTAGCGGTGTCAACGCGGACGAAGGCAGAATTGGCTTCGAAAAGGAGATGTGGTTGGCCGGAGCCTGGCCAGGTCGTCCACTGGCGGAACCGATGCCGGGGTTGAGCTGCCGAGGCCACAAGCCGAGCTGATGTCTTTGGGGGACAGCTGGCCGAGGCCTCGGGGTGGCCGGCCGAGCCGCCTGCTCGGGCCGGATTTTCGAAGAAGACCCTGGCGGCGATGGCCCGGGTGTGGTGCTGATGCCGTCCTTCAGAGTGGGGGCCCTCCGACCGCGTCGTCGTCCGAGGCTAGGTCAGACCCCGCCGAAGGTGTAGTTGATGCCGAGGGTGCTGCTGCCCCCTTCGGCTGTCGACGTCCGAGCCTGCAGGATCAGGTTGTCTTGTAGTGTGTGTATGCTTTCTGCGGTCGCCGAGGCCTAAACACACCGTCGTCGTGCTGTAAAGCTGCGTTTCTTTTCCTCTTGTTTCGAGTATCCGGACTCATTTGTCGGTAACAGAATTGTTTGTGCGGGCGAGAGTTGCTTTTCACGGAAGGTGATGAGTGAGGTATCCGTATCTCGGAGGCGTAGGAATCCCTCGGCTCGGTCGGCCTTGCCGCTTACACGCGCTCTTACTCGTCCATAGGGTTCTGTTACCGACGCAGTCGAGAAGGCCCAAAAAATCATTTCGGTAGAGGAGCTCTCGAGCATGAAGACTTGTTCGGTCCGTGGAGTCACTTATCCGAGCG
This sequence comes from Zea luxurians, assembly GCA_029449295.1. NCBI lineage: Eukaryota > Viridiplantae > Streptophyta > Magnoliopsida > Poales > Poaceae > Zea > Zea luxurians. The sequence continues at coordinate 88,267 of JAOPSE010000807.1, forward strand.
CGAGTTACTTATCGCAGAAGGTGATGAGTGAGGTATCCGTATCCCAGAGGCGTAGGAGTCCCTCGGCTCGGTCAGCCTTGGCTGCTTACGTGTACTCCGTCGTTTTCAGGATCCACTTTTGAAGTAGTCGAAGAGCACGAAAGGCATTCTGGCAGAAAAGATTTTTTTCTTTTTTCGAGGAAAATTTTGACGCAGAGGGGGTTGCCCCCTTCTTGCCCCTGAGGGAGGGTCGGGCTTTGCCGAGGCAAGGCTGACCCTTCCTTGACGACCAGACTTGGTGCGTGAACGAGGTATACGAGCAACTTGAAAGCATCTTAAGGGTAGAAGCGACGTAGCTGTTGGATGTTCCAAGCGTTGCCGTAGACCTCGCCTTGACTGTTGGCCAGCTTGTATGTTCCGGGCTTCAGAACCTTGGCGATGACGAACGGCCCTTCCCAGGGAGGCGTGAGTTTGTGTCGCCCTCGGGTGTCTTGTCGCAGCTGAAGCACCAGGTCGCCCACCTGGAGGTCTCGGGACCGAACCCCTCGGGCGTGGTAGCGTCGCAGGGACTGCTGGTACCGCGCCGAGTGTAGTAAGGCCATGTCCCGAGCCTCCTCCAGCTGGTCCAGTGAGTCTTCTCGGTTGGCTCGGTTGCTTTGGTCGGTGTAGGCCCTTGCCCTCGGGGAACCGTATTCTAGGTCTGTGGGCAAGATGGCCTCGGCCCCATAGACTAGAAAGAACGGTGTGAAGCCCATGGCTCGGCTCAGCGTTGTCCTCAAACTCTAGACCACCGAGAGGAGTTCCTTCATCCACCGCTTGCTGAACTTGTTGAGGTCGTTGTAGATCCAAGGCTTGAGTCCTTGCAGGATCATGCCGTTAGCCCGCTCCACTTGCCTATTCGTCATGGGGTGAGCCACGGCAGCCCAGTCCACCCGGATGTGGTGATCCTCGCAGAAGTCCAGGAACTTTCTGCCGATGAACTGGGTACCGTTGTCGGTGATGATGGAGTTCGGGACCCCAAAGCGATGGATGATGTTGGTGAAGAATGCCACCGCCTATTCGGACCTAATGCTGTTTAGGGGTCGGACCTCGATCCACTTGGAGAATTTGTCGATGGCGACCAACAGGTGTGTGTAGCCCCCGGGTGCCTTCTGCAAGGGGCCAACGAGGTCCAGACCCCACACAGCAAACGGCCAGGTGATGGGTATGGTCTACAGAGCCTGAGCGGGCAGGTGGGTCTGCCTCGCGTAGAACTGACACCCTTCGCAGGTGCGGACCATTCTAGTAGCGTCGGCCACCGCCGTCGGCCAGTAGAATCCTTGTCGGAAGGCGTTTCCAACGAGGGTTCGAGGTGCTGCGTGATGGCCGCAAGCCCCCGAGTGTATCGTTTGCAAGAGCTCCTGTCCTTCGGCGATGGAAATGCATCGCTGGAGGATGCCTGAGGGGCTGCGGTGGTAGAGCTCCTTCCCATCTCCCAGCAAGACGAAAGACTTGGCGTGCCGCGCCAACCGCCGAGCTTCGGCTTGCTCGAGGGGCAGCTCTCCTCGGTGGAGATATTGCAGGTACGGGGTCTGCCAGCTTTGATTAGGCGTGACCTCGCTCTGTTCCCCCTCGACACGCAGTGCCTCACCCTCGGGGGCCGAGGGTACCTTGGGCTGAGCCGAGGGCACCTCGGACCGTGCCGAGGGTACCTCGGACTGGGCCGAGGGTACCTCGGACTGAGCCGAGGGTGCCTCGGGCGGAGCCGAAGGTGCCTCGGGCTTGGGTGTGTCCTCGGTCTTGACGGAGGGTTGATGCAGGTCTCGGGAGAATACGTCCGGAAAAACTGTTGTTCGTCCCGAGGCTATTTTAGCCAGCTCGTCCGCAGTCTCGTTGTAGCGTCGGGCGATGTGGTTGAGCTCGAGCCCGTAGAACTTGTCTTCCAGGCGCCGAACCTCATCGCAGTAGGCTTCCATCTTCGGGTCGTGACAGTGGGAGTTCTTCATGACTTGGTCGATGACGAGCTGCGAGTCACCGCGAGCGTCGAGGCGTCGGAACCCTAGCTCGATGGCGATTCGCAACCCATTTACCAGAGCCTTGTACTCAGCCACGTTGTTGGACGCCGGGAAGTGGAGGCGTAGCACGTAGCGTAGGTGCTTCCCGAGGGGCGAGACGAAGAGGAGGCATGCGCCGGCCCCTGTCTTCATCAGCGACCCGTCGAAAAACATGGTCCAGAGCTCCGGTTGGATCGGAGTTGTCGGGAGCTGGGTGTCGGCCCATTCAGCCACGAAGTCCGCCAAGACCTGGGACTTAATGGCCTTCCGAGGGGCGAACGAGATCATCTCGCCCATGATCTCCACCGCCCACTTCGCAATTGTACCCGAGGCCTCTCGGGACTGGATGATCTCTCCGAGGGGGAAGGATGACACCACAGTCACCGGATGAGACTCGAAGTAGTGTCGCAACTTCCGCCGTGTCAGGATCACCGCGTACAGCAGCTTCTGGATTTGTGGGTAGCGGATCTTGGTCTCGGACAGTACCTCACTGATGAAGTAGACTAGCCTCTGGACGGGCAATGCATGCCCTTCTTCCCGTCTCTCAACCACGATCGCGGCGCTAACCACCTGGGTGGTTGCGGCAACGTAGATCAAGAGGGCTTCTCCGGCATCGGGGGGCACCAAGATGGGCGCGTTCGTGAGGAGCGCCTTCAGGTTCCCGAGGGCTTCCTCGGCCTCAGGAGTCCAAGCGAAGCACTCAGCTTTCCTTAAGAGGCGGTACAGAGGCAGACCTCTTTCGCCGAGGCGGGAGATGAAGCGGCTCAGAGCCGCGAGACATCCCGTGACCCTCTGTACGCCTTTCAAGTCCTTGATTGGCCCCATGCTGGTGATGGCTGCGATCTTCTCCGGGTTGGCTTCGATGCCCCGCTCGGAGACGATGAACCCCAAGAGCATGCCTCGGGGGACCCCGAAGACACACTTTTTGGGATTAAGCTTCACGCCTTTTGCCTTGAGACATCGGAATGTCGCTTCAAGGTCAGAAAGGAGGTCGGAGGCCTTCCTCGTCTTGACTACGATGTCATCGACGTAGGCCTCGACCGTTCGGCCGATGTGTTCGCCAAACACATGGTTCATGCATCGCTGGTACGTTGCCCCCGCATTCCTCAAACCAAACGGCATTGTAACATAGCAGTACATGCCGAAGGGTGTGATGAATGAAGTCGCGAGCTGGTCGGACTCTTTCATCCTGGTCTGATGATACCCTCTTTGATGAACCCTGCCGCCAGTAGCTTGTGGATCTCCTCGCCTATGGCTCTGCGCTTTTCTTCGTCGAATCGGCGCAGAGGTTGCTTCATGGGTCGGGCCCTAGCTCGGATATCCAGAGAGTGCTCGACAACTTCCCTCGGTATGCCAGGCATGTCCGAGGGACTCCACGCGAAAACGTCGGCGTTTGCGCGGGGAAAGTCGATGAGCACTGCTTCCTATTTGGGGTCGAGCTCGGAACCGGTCCGAATCTGCTTGGAGGCGTCGTTGCAGGGGTCGAGAGGGACGGACTTGACCGTCTCTGCCGGTTCGAAGTTGCCGGCGTGGCGCTTCACGTCGGGCGCCTCCCTAGAGAGGCTCTCCAGGTCAGCGATGAGGGCCTTGGATTCGGCGAGGGCCTCGGCGTACTCCACGCACTCCACATCGCATTCGTACGCGTGTCGGTACGTGGGCCCGACGGTGATGACCTCGTTGGGGCCCGACATCTTGAGCTTGAGGTAGGTGTAGTTGGGGACGGCCATGAACTTGGCGTAGCATGGCCTCCCCAGCACTGCGTGGTAGGTTCCTCGAAACCCGACCACTTCGAACGTGAGGGTCTCCTTTCAAAAGTTGGAGGGCGTCCCGAAGCAGACGGGTAGGTCGAGTTGTCCGAGGGGTTGAACGCGCTTCCCGGGGACAATCCCGTGGAAAGGCGCAGCGCCCGTCCGGACCGAGGACAGATCGATCCGCAGGAGTCCGAGGGTCTCGGCGTAGATGATGTTGAGGCCACTGCCTCCGTCCATGAGGACCTTGGTGAGCCTGACGTTGCCGATGATGGGGTCGACAACGAGTGGGTATCTCCCCGGGCTCGGCACGTAGTCTGGATGGTCGGCCCGGTCGAAGGTGCTGGGCTTGTCAGACCAGTCTAGGTAGACTGGCGCCGCCACCTTTACCGAGCAGACCTCCCGACGCTCTTGCTTGCGGTGCCGAGCCGAGGCGTTCGCCACTTGCCCGCCGTAGATCATGAAGCAGTCGCGGACCTTGGGGAACCCTCCTGCCTTGTGATCTTCCTCCTTTGCGTCGTCGAGGGCCTTGCCACCCTCCGCGGGTGGCCTGGCCTTGTGGAAGTGTCGTCGAAGCATGACACACTCCTCGAGGGTGTGCTTGACGGGCCCCTGATGATAGGGGCACGGCTCCTTGAGCATCTTGTCGAAGAGGTTGGCACCTCCGGGAGGTTTCCGAGGGTTCTTGTACTCGGCAGCGGCGACAAGGTCCGCGTCGGTGGCGTCGCGTTTCGCTTGCGACTTCTTCTTGCCTTTCTTCTTGGCGTCGCGCTGAATTGACGCTTCGGTAGCATCTTCCGGTGGGCGGCCCTGGGGCTGCTTGTCCTTCCGGAAAATGGCCTCAACCGCCTCCTGGCCAGAGGCGAACTTGGTGGCGATGTCCATCAGCTCGCTCGCCCGGGTGGGGGTCTTGCGACCCAGCTTGCTCACCAGGTCGCGGCAGGTGGTGCCGGCGAGGAACGCACCGATGACATCTGAATCGGTGACGTTGGGTAGCTCTGTGCGCTGCTTCGAGAATCGCCGGATGTAGTTCTGGAGAGACTCTCTCGGCTGCTGGCGGCAGCTTCGGAGATCCCAGGAGTTTCCACGGCGCACGTATGGGCCCTGGAAATTGCCGGCGAAGGCTTGGACCAGGTCCTCCCAGTTGGAGATTTGCCCCCGGGGCAGGTGCTCCAGCCAGACTCGAGCGGTGTCGGAGAGGAACAGGGGGAGGTTGCGGATGATGAGGTTATCATCGTCCGTTCCACCCAGTTGGCAGGCCAGCCGATAGTCCGCGAGCCACAGTTCCGGTCTCGTCTCCCCCGAGTACTTTGTGATAGTAGTCGGGATTCGGAACCGGGTCGGGAACGGTGCCCGTCGTATGGCGCGGCTGAAAACCTGCGGACCGGGTGGTTCGGGCGTAGGACTCCGATCCTCCCCGCTGTCGTAGCGTCCCCCACGCCTGGGGTGGTAGCCTCGGCGCGCCCTGTCATCGAGGTGGGCCCGACGGCTGTGATGATGACGCTCGTTGCCGAGGCGACCCGGGACTGCAGGCGCTGTGTTGCGCGTGCGCCCGGAGTGGACCGAGGCTTCCCGCATGAATCAGGAAGTCGCGGTGCGATGTTCCGAGGGGAACCCCTGCCTTCGGGAGGCAGAGCTTTCGGCCCGTCGGACCGCGGCGTCCTCCAGGAGATTCTTGAGCTCTCCCTGGATACGTCGCCCCTCGGTGGTTGATGGCTCCGGCATCGTGCGGAGGAGTATTGCCGCTGCAGCCAGGTTCTGGCCGACTCCGCTGGAATCCGGCGGCGGTCTCACCCTAACGTCGTCGGCGATGCGGTGCTGGATGTCCTGGGGGAGATGACGCGCTTCTTCGACCGGGGGTTGGACCGCCCATCCCTGCCCGATGTCCCGGCGGATCGGCACAAGCGTTCCTGCTCCCTCGTCGAGCCTGGCCTGCCTCTCACGGATTTGCTCGAGGTGTGGGTCAGGACCCCCCGCCGGGACGGGGACCGCAGCTAGCTCCCGAAGGATGTCAACGCGAGGCACAGGCCTAGGGGGATCACCGTTTTCTGGCATACCAAGATGGTTGCCTTCGCCGGGACCCCCTAGATCGACGTGGAAACATTCACGACTTGGACCGCGGTCCTCGTTGTCGAGGCCGCGGCTGCCGTCGGAACAGTCGGAAAGGCAGTAGTCACATGCGGTCATGAAGTCCCGCACGGCACTGGGGTTACCAAGTCCGGAGAAATCCCAACAGAGGTCGGGCTCGCCATCTTCCTCGGACCCTGAGGGCTCATAGGTCGAGTCGACCGTCAGCCGGTCCCAGGGTGACCGCACACGATACCCCAGAGGATTTGGACTCGTCTCTATGAGAGTGCTCACCGAAGCGGGGTCGTTTGGTGGGTCGAGGCCGAATCCAAAAGACGCGAGATGGGAATCGATCGGTACCTTTTGGTCGACGGGCGGTGACGAGGTCGCGTCTGGGACTGACTGCACCGTTGTCTTAGGTACGAGGGTGACACCCAGCAAGTCCTTTGCGAGCGTGCTGGCGTCGTGTGTTTGCTTGAGATTGGCGTGTTGCGGAGAGGCGGCGCTCGTCTTCGTCTCAGACGCGAGATCGATGCCCGACGCGCCCTCCGTTGGGGCGCCGGCGCCGTCGACTCGCTTGACAGCCAACGAGGTGCCGCTTCCCGCTTGGCCTTGGTTGCCCCGCCTCCTCCTCCGTCGACGGGGGAGGGGACGGGACATGCCCGAATGTCGTCCTTCCACCACGTGGGGAAGGCGTCGTCGATTTCCCCGCCGGTGAGCGGGTTGTCGACCGCCATTGTCGCTGTCGCGCGGCGGGAGAAGGAGTATCATGTCGTAGCTGCCGTCGAGGGACATGAACTCAAGATTCCCGAAACGGAGCACCGTCCCGGGCTGGAAAGGTTGCTGGAGACTGCCCATCTGGAGCTTGACAGGAAGCTGTTCATCAACACGCAGCAGGCCCCTACCTGGCGCGCCAACTGTCGGTGTTTCGAAACCCGGGGGGGTCCCTGGACCGATGAGTGAATCGTCGCCGCGTGCCCCAGCACAGATGGGTCGACGCGAGGTGGAACGCGAAGGGGGGAAAGGATGCAGCCGGAGGGAGGCAGGCGTGAGAGAGTGGATCCCGCGGCCTTCGTGTTAGCCCCGCGCCTGAGTCGGGTGCGCTTGCAGTAGGGGGATACAAGCGTCCACGCGGAGGTGGGAGCGAGCGGCCTTGCGCGAGCGCCGTCCCGTCCTTCTCCGCGCGGGCCAACCAAACCCCTGTAAGAGGGCCCTGGTCCTCCCTTTTATAGGCGTAAGGAGAGGATCCAGGTGTACAATGGGGAGTGTAGCAATGTGCTAACGTGTCTAGCGGTGGAGTGCTAGCGCCCTAAGTACATGCCATCGTGGCAGCCGGAGAGGTCTTGGCACCCAGTTCGCGTGGTGTCGTGGCTGTCGGAGGAGTGCTGGAGCCTGGCGGGAGGACAGCTGTTGGGGCTGTCGAGTCCTTGCTGACGTCCTCTTGCTTCCGTAGGGGGGCTGAGAGCCACCGTCGTCACAGGGCATGCAGGGCGCCATCATTACTCGCATGGTGGAGCGAGCCGGATGGGACGCCGGTCTGGTTCCCCGTAGCCCGAGTCAGCTCGGGGTAGGGTAATGATGGCGCTTCCTGTTGACGTGGTCGGTCCGTGCCCTAGGCTGGGCGAGGTGGAGGTTCCTCCGAGGTCGAGGTCGAGCCCCCGGGTCGGGCGAGGCGGAGTTCGTCGTCTTCCGGGGCTGAGCCCATGTCCGAGCCCTGGGGTCGGGCGAGGCGGAGTTCGCCGTCTTCCGGGGCTGAGCCCGAGTCCGAGCCCTGGGTCGGGCGGAGCGGAGTTCGCCGTCTTCCGGGGCTGAGCCCGAGTCCGAGCCCTGGGTCGGGCGGAGCGGAGTTCGCCGTCTTCCGGGGCTGAGCCCGAGTCCGAGCCCTGGGTCGGGCGAGGCGGAGTTTCCTATGACGCCCGAGGCCGGCCTTGGCTGCTGTCAACCTTACTCTGTCGGGTGGCTCAGCAGTCGGAGCGGCGCAGGCGGCGCTGTCCTCTTGTCAGACCGGTCAGTAGAGCGGCGAAGTGACTGCGGTCACTTCGGCTCTGTCGACTGGTGGGCGTGCGTCAGGATAAAGGTGTCAGGCCACCTTTGCATTAAATGCCTCTGCGATTTGGTCGGTCGGCGTGGCGATGTGGCCAAGGTTGCTTCTCGGTGAAGACTGGGTCTCGGGCGAGCTGACAGTGTGCCCGTTGCTGGAGGGGGGGGGTCCTCGGGCGAGACGTAGGTTCTCCGGGGTCGGCTTCCCTTGCCCGAGGCTAGGCTCGGGCGAGGCACGATCGTGTCCCTTGAATGGACCGATCCTTGATTTAATCTGTCGGCGTTTCGAGACCGGGGGGTCCCCGAGCCGACGAGTGAGTGTGCTGCGTGCCCCAGCCCAGATGGGTCGAGCGCGTGGGCGAGCGCGAAGGGGGAGAGAGCGAGAGCGAGGTGGCCGGAGCCGGGTCGTGAGGGAGTCGGAGATCCCGCGGCCTTCGTGTTCGTCCCGCGCCCAGGTCGGGTGCGCTTGCAGTAGGGGGTTACAAGCGTCCGCGCGGGTGAGGGGAGCGAGCGGCCCCAAGAGAGCGCCTGCCCCTGCCCTTCGTTCCCGCGAGGCCAACCTTTTTTAAGAAGGCCCTGGTCCCTCCTTTTATATGAGCAAGGAAAGGATCCAGGTGTACAAATGGGGGTGTAGCAAGGCGCTACGTGTCTAGCGGGGGAGAGCTAGTGCCCTAAGTACATGCCAAGGTGGCAGCCGGAGAGATCTTGGCACCCAGCTAGAGTGGCGTCGTGGCTGTCGGAGAAGCAATGGAGCCTGGCGGAGGGACAGCTGTCGGAGTGGTTGGGCCCTTGCTGACGTCCCCCTGCTTCCGTAAGGGAGCTGAGAGCCGCCGTCGTCATGGATCCAGCGGGGCGCCATCATTGCCTATCTGGCGGAGCCAGCCAGATGGGACGTCGGTCCTGTTCTCTGCGGCCCGAGTCGGCTCGGGGTAGGGTGATGATGGCGCTTCCTGTCGACGTGGCGGACTCGTGCCCTAGGTCGGGCGACGTGGAGGCTCCTCCGAAGCCGAGGTCGAGTCTGTCCTGCATGGCCGAGGCCGAGCCCGAGCTCCTGGGTCGGGCGAGGCGGAGGTCGTTCGGCAGAGGCCAGGGCGGAGTCCGAGCCCTGGGTCGGGCGAAGCGGAGTTCGTCGTCTTCCGGGGCCTTAGCCCGAGTCCGAGCCCTGGGTCGGGCGGAGCGGAGTTCGCCGTCTTCCGGGGCCTTAGCCCGAGTCCGAGCCCTGGGTCGGGCGGAACGGAGTTCGCCGTCTTCCGGGGCCTTAGCCCGAGTCCGAGCCCTAGGTCGGGCGGAACGGAGTTCGCCGTCTTCCGGGGCCTTAGCCCGAGTCCGAGCCCTGGGTCGGGCGGAGCGGAGTTCGCCGTCTTCCGGGGCCTTAGCCCGAGTCCGAGCCCTGGGTCGGGCGGAGCGGAGTTCACCGTCTTCCTGGGCCTTAGCCCGAGTCCGAGCCCTTGGTCGGGCGGAACGGAGTTCGCCGTCTTCCGGGGCCTTAGCCCGAGTCCGAGCCCTGGGTCGGGCGGAGCTTCCTATGGCGTTTTTGGCAAAGCCTGGCCGCCCGTCGGTCTCACTCTTTGCGTTAAATGCCCCGGGGGCTTGGTCGGTCGGCGCGGTGATTTAGTCAGGGTTGCTTCTTAACGAAGGCAAGGCCTCGGGCGAGCCAGAGATGCGTCTGCCGTGAAAGAGGAGGCCTCGGGCGAGACGGAAACACCTCAGGGTCGGCTGCCCTTGCCCGAGGCTAGGCTCGGGCGTGGCGTGATCGAGTCGCTCGTATGGACTGATCCCTGACTTAATCAAACCCATCAGGCCTCTGCAGCTTTATGCTGATGGGGGTTACCAGCTGAGAATTAGGCGTCTTGAGGGTACCCCTAATTATGGTCCCCGACAGTAGCCTTCGGAGGGCCAGCCTTCGAACCCCTGATCAGTAATGGGCGCGGAGCCCGAGTAGCCTGAGGCGGTCGTGGAACCTTTCGGGGGGCCTACCTTCGAACCTCTGACCAGTAGTGGGTGTCGGGCCCACGCGATCTGAGGCGGCTGTTGAACCCTTCGGGGGGCCAGCCTTCGAACCCCTGATCAGTAAGGAGGCTCGGAGCCTAGTTCCTTCACGGGGAAGGATCCCTTTGGGGGTATCCCCTTTCCCGGTCCCTGTTGCAAGAGATAGAGAAAGAAGGAAAAGGAAAAAAGGATACGAAATTGAACGACGTGGCGTACCTTTTTTGGTGTGGTCGTTTTGGCGAAGGCGAAACGTCGCCAGCTGCTTCCGCCAGACGCGCTGCCCGTCGAGCCACGGAGTTAATGCGCCGGGGCGAGTAGTTGGCGAGGCTGCTGTTGCGCGTGCGCGAGCCGTTCGAGGAACGGGTCACGGGCGTGTCGTCTTCACACCGTGAGAGAGGGGGTTCTCTTGCTGCCTCTGGATGGGACGTGAGCTTGGCTGATGGCGTGACCGCTGCTCTTGCGCGCCTGCCACCGTCATTACTGCCGGCCCACTTTTGACCGCGTTTGACCGCTGTGCCTGGCTGGCACTGCTGGGCCGCGCGCGGGGCCGCCTCGGGTCGCGGTATTGGTTCCGCAACCGAGGAGGTGCGGTGGTGGCGCAAGTGGCATAGTGACTTACATGCAGCATCCGGCGCGCCGGTTGCGCGACGCGTGGGCTTGAGCCTCCGTGCTGGCCTGTCAGGAGTCGGAGAGGCGCGTCCACTTGGCGCGGTTGCATGCCGCCCGCATGGCTGCCCGCCCCTTTCGCCCGTTGGTCTGGGCAAAAGTGGGGGGTCACTTGTAACCGCTGGGTGGTTGCGCGCGCCGCGCGCGGCGGTTCGGCTTCTTCTGCTCGAAGCCGGTCTGTATGACAGGTGGGTCCCAGCCCCCGCGCCGCAGGGGAGGGCTTTGGAGGCGTGTTGGAGAAGACTCAGCCCGTGACGGTTGGGGGGCAAGCAGGGAGAGTTGCCTTTAAAAGGGGGGCGACCCCTTCCGTAAGGCAACCATGTCTTCTTCCTCCCTTATGCATCGTGTCTTTCCACCTTTCAAGCCCCCGGACGGGGGAAACTGCCGTCTCCGTGCCTCATCGTCGGAGGACACCACCCCGTGGGAGTGGGTACCTTTCAGCCATCGTTCGGCTTCAAGGATTTTCATCACACAGCCCGGCGGCTCCCCTCCGCTGGTGATCACCCAAGACGGTGGCCTCCAGCTCCCAGATGGGGAGAGGCAAACCGGGCTGTGGTCCCGGCCCCGCCCTCAGTGTTGAGGGTGTTCGTCATCCTCGCCGGGGCGGGGAGCGAGGCGAGCCGGGGCTCCACCTCCTACGCGGGTCGGCGGACCACCTCATTTTCCAGCTTCTGGTGGTGGCAATCGCCTTTTAGCCCCACGGCGGAGACATCCTCCAGCCATGCCGGGGAAGGAGAACTGTTGCTGCCCAGCTAGGATGCAACATTCCGTCTTCCCCCTCGCATTCGCGGCAAGGACGGCTGCGAGGATCTGCCGGGGTGCTTAGGGGCGTCCCGCGTTTGCTGGTGATTCACCCAGAGCTTGTCGCTCCATGGGCTTCCCTGGCGGGGAGGTTGTCCGTACCCGCGGGGGCGGAACCGGAGTTCCGTTTGTAATGGCACTTCGAGTGCCGGGTTTTTTGTTCATTTTGGCTTTCGGGGCCTGAACATGTATGTAATTACGGCTCGGAGCCGTGTTTTTTCCTCATTTCCGAGCACTAAGACTCGTCTGCTGATTATCTGAACCGCTTTTCCAAGCATGAGTCGCCCCGTGTCAAGGTGACGAGTGAGGTATCCGTATCCCGGAGGCGTAGGAGTCCCTCGGCTCGGTCGGCCCTGTTGTCCGAGGCTCCTCTAGCTTAGTTAAGGAGACCCCTCGGCCGCTCTTTGACGAGCCGAGGCTAGGGGTAGCGATATCAGCATGAACAGATGCAGAGTTGGCTCGAAAATGAAACCTGGTTGGCCGGAGCCTAGCCGAGTTGTCCGTTGGCAGGATCGTCGCCGGAGTTGGTCAGCCGAGGCTTCGGACCGGGCTGGTGCCTTCGGGAGGTGGTTGGCCGAGGCCTCGGAGGTGGCCGGCCGAGCCGCCCGCTCGGGCCGGATCCCGGAGAAGTCCCTGATGGCAATCGCTCAGGCGTGGTGATGACGTCGTCCTTCGGAGCGGAGGCCCTCGGACCGCGTCGCCGTCCGCGGCTAGGTCGGGCCTCGCCGAAGGTGCCGTCGATGCCGAGTGTGTCGCTGCCCCCTTCCAGTGTCAAGACCCGAGCCTGCAGGATCAGCTTGTCTTGTAGTGTGTGCTTTGTGCGGCCGTCGAGGCCAGAATACACACCCTTGCTGTGTTGTAAAGCTGCGTCTCTTTTCCTCTTGTTTCGAGCATCTGGACTTTTTGTCGGTAACAGGGATATTAGTGCGAGCGAGAGTTGCTTCTCGCGGAAGGTGATGAGTGAGGTATCCGTATCCCGGAGGCGTGGGAGTCCCTCGGCTCGGTCGGCCTTGCCGCTTACGCGCACTTTTACTCGTCTATGAGGCCCTATCACCGACTTGGTCGAGAAAACTCGAAGAATCGCTTCGACAGAAGGGCTTCCGAACGTAGAGACTTGTTCGATCCGCGGAGTCACCTTATCCGAACGCGAGTTACTTATCGCAGAAGGTGATGAGTGAGGTATCCGTATCCCGGAGGCGTAGGAGTCCCTCGGCTCGGTCAGCCTTGACTGCTTACGTGTACCCCGTCGTTTCCAGGACCCACTTTTCGAAGTAGTCAAAAAGCACGAAAGATATTCCGGTAAAAGAGATTTTCTTTTTGAGGAAAATTTTGACGCAGAGGGGGTTTCCCCCCTTTTAGCCCCCGAGGGAGGGTCGGGCTTTGCGGAGGCGAGGCCGACCCTTCCTTGTTGACTAAACTTTGCGTGGGTGTGAGGTATATGAACGACTTGGAAACATCTTAAGGGTAGAAGCGACGTAGCTGTTGGATGTTCCAAGCGTTGCCGTAGACCTCGCCTTGACTGTTGGCCAGCTTGTACGTTCCGGGCTTCAGAACTTTTGGCGATGACGAACGGCCCCTCCCAGGGGGGCGTGAGCTTGTGCCTCCCTCGGGCGTCCTGCCGCAGCCGAAGCACCAGGTCGCCCACCTGGAGGTCTCGGGGTCGGACCCCTCGGGCGTGGTAGCGTCGCAGGGACTGCTGATACCGCGCCGAGTGTAGTAAGGCCCTGTCCCGAGCCTCGTCCAGCTGGTCCAGCGAGTCTTCTCGGCTAGCTTGGTTGCTTTCATCGTTGTAGGCCCTCGTCCTCGGGGAGCCGTATTCCAGGTCAGTGGGCAAGACGGCCTCGGCCCCGTAGACCAGGAAGAACGGCGTGAAACCCGTGGCTCGGCTCGGCGTCGTCCTCAGGCTCCAGACCACCGAGGGGAGTTCCTTCATCCATCGCTTGCCGAACTTGTTGAGATCATTGTAAATCCGAGGCTTGAGCCCTTGTAGAATCATGCCATTGGCACGTTCTACTTGCCCATTCGACATGGGATGAGCTACGGCGGCCCAGTCTATCCGGATGTTGTGATCCTCGCAAAAATCCAAGAATTTTTTGCCGGTGAACTGGGTGCCGTTGTCGGTGATGATGGAGTTCGGGACCCCGAAGCGATGGATGATGTTGGTGAAGAACGCCACCGCCTGCTCGGATCTGATGCTGTTCAGGGGTCGGACCTCAATCCACTTGGAGAATTTGTCGACGGCGACCAGCAGGTGCGTGTAGCCCCCGGGCGCCTTCTGCAGAGGGCCGACGAGGTCCAGACCCCACACAGCGAAGGGCCAGGTGATGGGTATCGTCTGCAGAGCCTGAGCGGGCAGGTGGGTCTGCTTCGCATAGAATAGGCACCCCTCGCAGGCGCGGACAATTCTAGTGGCGTCAGCCACCGCCGTCGGCCAATAGAAGCCTTGGCGGAAAGCGTTCCCGACGAGGGTTCGAGGTGCTGCATGATGGCCGCAAGCCCCCGAGTGTATTTCCTGCAGGAGTTCCTGACCCTCGGCGATGGAGATGCATCGCTGGAGGATGTGATAGTCGCCTAGAGGGGGGTGAATAGGGCGAAACTGAAATTTACAAAAATAATCACAACTACAAGCCGGGTTAGCGTTAGTAATAAAGAAACGAGTCCGCGAGAGAGGGCGCAAAACAAATCGCAAGCAAATAAGAGTGTGACACAAGGATTTGTTTTACCGAGGTTCGGTTCTCGCAAACCTACTCCCCGTTGAGGAGGCCACAAAGGCCGGGTCTCTTTCAACCCTTCCCTCTCTCAAACGATCCCACGGATCGAGTGAGCTTTCTCTTCTTCTCAATCAAACGGGAACAAAGCTTCCCCGCAAGGGCCACCACACAATTGGTGCCTCTTGCCTTGGTTACAATTGAGTGATGATCTCAAGAACAAATGAGAAAGAAAGAAAGCAATCCAAGCGCAAGAGCTCAAAAGAACACGGCAAATCTCTCTCGCTAGTCACTAAGGGTTTGAGTGGAATTGGAGAGGATTTGATCTCTTTGTATGTGTCTAGAATTGAATGCCTAGCTCTTGTAAGTGGTTGAGAGTTGGAAAACTTGGATGGCAATGAATGTGGGGTGGTTGGGGTATTTATAGCCCCAACCACCAAAAGTGACCGTTGCTGGAACTCCTCTGTTCGATGGCGCACCGGACAGTCCGGTGCACACCGGACAGTCCGGTGCCCCTGCCACGTCACCATTGCCGTTGGATTCTGACCGTTGGAGCTTCTGACTTCTGGGCCCTCCTAGGTGTCCGGTGCACACCGGACATGTACTGTTTGATGTCCGGTGCACCGGTATGGGCGAGCCTGACGTCTGCGCGCGCTGCGCGCGCATTTAATGCACCGCAGGGAGCCGTTGGCGCCGCAGAGAGCCGTTGCTCCGCTGGCACACCGGACAGTCCGGTGCACACCGGACAGTCCGGTGAATTTTAGCGGAGCGGCTGCCGAGCGAACCCGAGGCTGGTGAGTTCCGGAGGCCGCGTTTTCCTTGGAGCACCGGACATGTCCGGTGCACACCGGACAGTCCGGTGAATTATTGCGCGCCCGCTTTCGAGAATTCCCGAGGGCGAAGAGTTTGAGTCGAAGTCCTCTGGCCGCACCGGACATGTCCGGTGCACACCGGACAGTCCGGTGCCTCCAGCCAGAGGTGCCCTCGGTTGCCTTGCTGCTCCTTTGTTGAATCCAACACTTGGTCTTTTTATTGGCTAAATGTGAACCTTTTGCACCTGTATAACTTATGCACTAGAGTAAACTAGTTAGTCCAATGTTTGTGTTGGGCAATTCAACCACCAAAATTATTTAGGAACTAGGTCTAAGCCTAATTCCCTTTCAATCTCCCCCTTTTTGGTGATTGATGCCAACACAAACCAAAGCAAATATAGAAGTGCATAATTGAACTAGTTTACATAATGTAAGTGCAAAGGTTGCTTGGAATTGAGCCAATATAAACTTATATGATGCGCATGGATGGTTTCTTTGTTTTTGACATATTGGACCATATTTGCACCACGAGTTTTGTTTTTGCAAATTCTTTTGTAAATTCTTTTCAAAGTACTTTTGCAAGATAGTCAAAGGTAAATGAAAAAGATTTTGCAAAGCATTTTCAAGATATGGAATTTTCTCCCCCTATTTCCAATGCTTTTCCTTTGACTAAGCAAAACTCCCCCTCAAATAAGGTCTCCTCTTAGTGTTCAAGAGGGTTTTAAGACATCAATTTTGAAAATACTCGTTACTCCCCTCTTAGAACACAAAGAGATACCAATTTTGAAATTTACCAATATAAAATTATCAAATTTATGAAATTAGGTGGTGGTGCGGTCCTTTTGCTTTGGGCTCATATTTTCTCCCCCTTTGGCATGAATCGCCAAAAACGGAATCATTAGAGCCCAATGAAGTACATTCTCCCCCTTTGGTCATGAAATAAATGAGTGAAGGTTATACCAACGTTGGAGAGATGATGCGGAGCGACGGCGAAGGATGAGTAGTAGAACGGAGTGGAAGCCTTTGTCTTCGCCGAAGACTCCAATTCCCTTTCAATACACCTATGACTTGGTTGAAATACACTTGAAAACACATTAGTCATAGCATATATAAAAGAGACATGATCAAAGGTATATTCATGTGCTATGCGTGCAAGACTAGCAAAAGAAATTCCTAGAATCAAGAATATTAAGCTCATGCCTAAGTCGGGTAAAAGATTGTTCATCAAGTGGTTTGGTAAAGATATCGGCTAATTGATCTTTAGTATTAATATAAGAAATCTCGATATCCCCCTTTTGTTGGTGATCCCGAAGAAAATGATACCGAATGGCTATGTGCTTAGTGCGGCTGTGCTCGACGGGATTGTCGGCCATTTTGATTGCACTCTCATTGTCACATAGCAAAGGGACTTTGGTTAATTTGTAACCGTAGTCCCGCAGGGTTTGCCTCGTCCAAAGCAATTGCGCGCAACAATGGCCTGCGGCAATATACTCGGCTTCGGCGGTGGAAAGAGCGACCGAATTTTGCTTCTTTGAAGCCCATGACACCAAGGATCTTCCCAAGAACTGGCAAGTCCCCGATGTGCTCTTCCTATTAATCCTACACCCCGCCCAATCAGCATCTGAATATCCAATCAAATCAAAAGTGGATCCCCGAGGGTACCAAAGCCCAAACTTAGGAGTAAAAGCCAAATATCTCAAGATTCGTTTCACGGCCGTAAGGTGTGATTCCTTAGGGTCGGCTTGGAATCTTGCACACATGCAAACGGAAAGCATAATGTCCGGTCGAGATGCACATAAATAAAGCAATGAACCAATCATCGACCGGTATACCTTTTGATCCACGGACTTACCTCCCGTGTCGAGGTCGAGATGCCCATTGGTTCCCATGGGTGTCTTGATGGGCTTGGCATCCTTCATCCCAAACTTGCTTAGAATATCTTGAGTATACTTTGTTTGGCTGATGAAGGTGCCCTCTTGGAGTTGTTTGACTTGAAATCCTAGAAAATACTTCAACTCCCCCATCATTGACATCTCGAATTTTTGTGTCATGATCCTACTAAATTCTTCACATGTAGATTTGTTAGTAGACCCAAATATGATATCATCAACATAGATTTGGCATACAAACAAATCATTATCAAGAGTCTTAGTGAATAAAGTAGGATCGGCTTTGCCGACTTTGAAGCCATTTGCAATAAGGAAATCTCTAAGGCATTCATACCATGCTCTTGGGGCTTGCTTGAGCCCATAAAGCGCCTTAGAGAGCCTATAAACATGATTAGGATACTCACTGTCTTCAAAGCCGGGAGGTTGCTCAACATAGACCTCCTCCTTGATTGGTCCATTGAGGAAGGCACTCTTCACGTCCATTTGGTAGAGCTTGAAGCCATGGTAAGTAGCATAGGCTAATAATATACGAATTGACTCAAGCCTAGCTACGGGTGCATAGGTTTCACCAAAATCCAAACCTTCGACTTGTGAATACCCCTTGGCCACGAGTCGAGCTTTGTTCCTAGTCACCACACCATGCTCGTCTTGCTTGTTGCGGAAGACCCACTTGGTTCCTACAACATTTTGATTAGGACGTGGAACTAAGTGCCATACCTCATTCCTCGTGAAATTGTTGAGCTCCTCCTGCATCGCCATCACCCAATCCGAATCTTGAAGTGCTTCCTCTACCCTGTGTGGCTCAATAGAGGAAACAAACGAGTAATGTTCACAAAAATGCGCAACACGAGATCGAGTAGTTACCCCCTTATGAATGTCGCCGAGGATGGTGTCGACGGGGTGATCTCGTTGTATTGCTTGGTGGACTCTTGGGTGTGGCGGTCTTGGTTGTTCATCCTCCTTGTCTTCATCGTTTGTATCTCCCCCTTGATCGTTGCCGTCATTTTGAGGTGGCTCATCTTCTTGATCTTCTTGTTCAACATCTTGAGCCTCATCCTCAACTTGAGTTGGTGGAGATACTTGCGTGGAGTAGGATGGTTGATCTTGTGCATGTGGAGGCTCTTCGGATTCCTTAGGACACACATCCCCAATGGACATGTTCCTTAGCGCTATGCATGGAGCCTGTTCTTCACCTGTTTCATCAAGATCAACTTGCTCTACTTGAGAGCCGTTAGTCTCATCAAACACAACGTCACAAGAAACTTCAACAAGTCCTGAGGACTTGTTAAAGACTCTATATGCCCTTGTGTTTGAGTCATATCCTAGTAAAAAGCCTTCTACAGTTTTGGGAGCAAATTTAGATTTCCTACCTCTTTTGACAAGAATAAAACATTTGCTACCAAAAACTCTAAAATATGAAATATTGGGCTTTTTACCGGTTAGGAGTTCATAAGATGTCTTCTTGAGGATTCGGTGAAGATATAACCGGTTGATGGCGTAGCAGGCGGTGTTGACCGCCTCGGCCCAAAACCGATCCGGTGTCTTGTACTCATCAAGCATGGTTCTTGCCATGTCCAATAGAGTTCGATTCTTCCTCTCCACTACACCATTTTGTTGTGGAGTGTAGGGAGAAGAGAACTCATGCTTGATGCCCTCCTCCTCAAGAAAGCCTTCTATTTGAGAGTTCTTGAACTCCGTTCCGTTGTCGCTTCTAATTTTCTTGATCCTTAAGCCGAACTCATTTTGAGCTCGTCTTAAGAATCCCTTTAAGGTCTCTTGGGTATAGGATTTGTCCTGTAAAAAGAACACCCAAGTGAAGCGAGAATAATCATCCACAATTACAAGACAATACTTACTACCGCCGATGCTTATGTAAGCGATCGGGCCGAACAAATCCATGTGAAGGAGCTCCAGTGGCCTGTCGGTAGTCATGATGTTTTTGTGTGGATGATGTATACCAACTTGCTTCCCGGCTTGGCATGCGCTACAAATCCTGTCTTTCTCAAAATGAACATCGGTTAGTCCTAAAATGTGTTCTCCCTTTAGAAGCTTGTGAAGATTCTTCATTCCAACATGGGCTAGTCGGCGGTGCCAAAGCCAACCCAAGTTAGTCTTAGCAATCAAGCAAGTGTCGAGTTCAGCTCTATCAAAATCTACCAAGTATAGCTGACCCTCTAACACTCCCTTAAATGCTACTGAATCATCACTTCTTCTAAAGACAGTAACACCTATATCAGTAAAAAGACAGTTGTAGCCCATTTGACATAATTGGGATACGGAAAGCAAATTGTAATCTAATGAATCTACAAGAAAAACATTGGAAATAGAATGGTCAGGAGATATAGCAATTTTACCCAAACCTTTGACCAAACCTTGATTTCCATCCCCGAATGTGATAGCTCGTTGGGGATCTTGGTTTTTCTCATATGAGGAGAACATCCTTTTCTCCCCGGTCATGTGGTTTGTGCACCCGCTGTCGAGTATCCAACTTGTGCCCCCGGATGCATAAACCTACAAAACAAGTTTAGTTCTTTGTTTTAGGTACCCAAACGGTTTTGGGTCCTTTGGCATTAGATACAAGAACTTTGGGTACCCAAACACAAGTCTTGGAGCCCTTGTGTTTGCCCCCAACAATTTTGGCAACTACCTTGCCGGACTTGCTAGTCAAAACATAAGATGCATCAAAAGTTTTAAATGAAATGGCATGATCATTTGATGCATTAATAGTTTTCTTTCTAGGCAACTTGGCATGGGTTGGTTGCCTAGATCTAGATGTCTCACCCTTATACATAAAAGCATAATTAGGGCCAGAGTGAGACTTCCTAGAATGAATTTTCTTAATTTTACTCTCAGGATACCCGGCAGGGTACAAAATGTAACCCTCGTTATCCTGAGGCATGGGAGCCTTGCCCTTAACAAGGTTAGACAAGTTCTTAGGAGGGGCATTAATTTTGACATTGTCTCCCCTTTGGAAGCCAATGCCGTCCTTAATGCCCGGGCGTCTCCCATTATAGAGCATGCTTCTAGCCAATTTAAATTTTTCATTTTCTAAGTCATGCTCTCTAATTTTAGCATTAAGTTGTGCTATGTGATCATTTTGTTTTTTAATTAAGGCAAGGTGATCATGGATAGCATCAACATTAATATCTCTACATCTAGTGCAAATGGACACATGCTCAATAGTAGATGTAGAGGGTTTGCAAGACTTTAATTCAATAACCTTAGCATGCAACAAATCATTCTTAGTTCTAAGGTCAGAAATAGTAGTATTGCAAACATCAAAATCCTTAGCCTTAGCAATTAATTTCTCATTCTCATTTCTAAGGCTAGCAAGAGAAATGTTCAATTTTTCAATCCTAGCAAGCAAATCATTATTATCATTTCTAGGAATTGAAATATTGCAAATAGGAGAATCAACCTTAGCTAACAAATTGGCATTTTCATTTCTAAGGTTGTCTAAAGTCTCATGGCAAATACTTAGCTCACTAGACAATTTTTCACATTTTTCTCTTTCTAGAGCATAAGCATTTTTAACCTTAACATGCTTTTTATTTTCTTTAATAAGGAAGTCCTCTTGAGAATCCAAGAGATCATCCTTCTCATGTATAGCACTAATTAATTCATTTAATTTTTCTTTTTGTTCCATGTTAAGGTTGGCAAAAAGAATACGCAAATTATCCTCTTCATTTTTATCATCATCCTCATCACTAGATGTTTCATATTTAGTGGAGGACTTTGATTTTACCTTCTTTTTGCCGTCCTTGGCCATGAGGCACTTGTGGCCGACGTTGGGGAAGAGGAGGCCCTTGGTGACGGCGATGTTGGCGGCGTCCTCGTCGTCGGAGGAGTCGCTTGAGCTTTCGTCGGAGTCCCACTCCCGACAAACATGGGCATCGCCGCCCTTCTTCTTGTAGTACTTCTTCTTTTCCTTCCTCTTGCCCTTCTTGTCGTCACCCCTGTCACTATCACTTGATAATGGACATTTAGCAATAAAGTGACCGGGCTTACCACACTTGTAGCAAACCTTCTTGGAACGGGATTTGTAGTCCTTCTCCTTCCGTTGCTTGAGGATTTGCCGGAAGCTTTTGATGATTAGGGCCATCTCCTCGTTGTCGAGCTTGGAGGCGTCAATTGGTTGTCTACTTGGTGTAGACTCCTCCTTCTTCTCCTCCGTTGCCTTGAAGGCCACGGGTTGCGCCTCGGATGTGGAAGGCTCATCAAGCTCGTTGATCTTCTTGGAGCCCTTAATCATGCATTCAAAACTAACAAAATTCCCGATGACTTCCTCGGGGGTCATTTGTGTATATCTAGGATTGCCACGAATTAATTGTACTTGAGTAGGGTTAAGGAAAATAAGGGCTCTTAGAATAACCTTAACCACTTCGTGGTCATCCCATTTTGCGCTCCCGAGGTTGCGCACTTGGTTCACCAAGGTCTTGAGCCGGTTGTACATGTCTTGTGGCTCCTCCCCTTGGCGAAGACGGAAGCGACCGAGCTCCCCCTCGATCGTTTCCCGCTTGGTGATCTTGGTGAGTTCATCACCCTCGTGCGCCGTCTTGAGTAGGTCCCAAATCTCCTTGGCGTTCTTCAACCCTTGTACTTTGTTGTATTCCTCCTTGCTTAGAGAGGCAAGAAGGATGGTTGCGGCTTGGGAGTTGAAGTGCTCGATTTGGGCCACTTCGTCCGTGTCGTAGTCTTCATCCCCTACGGATGGTACCTGTACACCATACTCAACAACATCCCATAATCTTTTGTGGAGAGAGGTTAGATGAAATCGCATCAAATTACTCCACATAGCATAATCTTCACCATTAAAAGTTGGTGGTTTGCCTAATGGGACGAAAAGTAAAGGTGTATGTTTAGGAATGCGAGGGTAGCGTAGGGGGATCTTACTATACTTCTTACGCTCTTGGCGTTTAGAAGTGACGGACGCCGCGTCGGAGCCGGAGGTAGATGTCGATGAAGTGTCGGTCTCGTAGTAGACCACCTTCCTCATCCTTTTGTGCTTGTCCCCACTCCGATGCGGCTTGTGAGAAGAAGATTTTTCCTTCTTCTCTTTGTGGTGAGAAGAGGAAGATCTTTTCTCCTTCCGCTTGGAGGATTTCTTCTTCTTCTCTCTTCTCTTGGTGCGGGACTCTTCCGATGAAGATGAAGTGCTCCCTTGACTTGTAGTGGGCTTGTCATCGCCGGTCTCCATCTCCCTCTTGGTGTGATCTCCCGACATCACTTCGAGCGGTTAGGCTCTAATGAAGTACCGGGCTCCGATACCAATTGATAGTCGCCTAGAGGGGGGGTGAATAGGGCGAAACTGAAATTTACAAAAATAATCACAACTACAAGCCGGGTTAGCGTTAGTAATAAAGAAACGAGTCCGCGAGAGAGGGCGCAAAACAAATCGCAAGCAAATAAGAGTGTGACACAAGGATTTGTTTTACCGAGGTTCGGTTCTCGCAAACCTACTCCCCGTTGAGGAGGCCACAAAGGCCGGGTCTCTTTCAACCCTTCCCTCTCTCAAACGATCCCACGGATCGAGTGAGCTTTCTCTTCTTCTCAATCAAACGGGAACAAAGCTTCCCCGCAAGGGCCACCACACAATTGGTGCCTCTTGCCTTGGTTACAATTGAGTGATGATCTCAAGAACAAATGAGAAAGAAAGAAAGCAATCCAAGCGCAAGAGCTCAAAAGAACACGGCAAATCTCTCTCGCTAGTCACTAAGGGTTTGAGTGGAATTGGAGAGGATTTGATCTCTTTGTATGTGTCTAGAATTGAATGCCTAGCTCTTGTAAGTGGTTGAGAGTTGGAAAACTTGGATGGCAATGAATGTGGGGTGGTTGGGGTATTTATAGCCCCAACCACCAAAAGTGACCGTTGCTGGAACTCCTCTGTTCGATGGCGCACCGGACAGTCCGGTGCACACCGGACAGTCCGGTGCCCCTGCCACGTCACCATTGCCGTTGGATTCTGACCGTTGGAGCTTCTGACTTCTGGGCCCTCCTGGGTGTCCGGTGCACACCGGACATGTACTGTTTGATGTCCGGTGCACCGGTATGGGCGAGCCTGACGTCTGCGCGCGCTGCGCGCGCATTTAATGCACCGCAGGGAGCCGTTGGCGCCGCAGAGAGCCGTTGCTCCGCTGGCACACCGGACAGTCCGGTGCACACCGGACAGTCCGGTGAATTTTAGCGGAGCGGCTGCCGAGCGAACCCGAGGCTGGTGAGTTCCGGAGGCCGCGTTTTCCTTGGAGCACCGGACATGTCCGGTGCACACCGGACAGTCCGGTGAATTATTGCGCGCCCGCTTCCGAGAATTCCCGAGGGCGAAGAGTTTGAGTCGAAGTCCTCTGGCCGCACCGGACATGTCCGGTGCACACCGGACAGTCCGGTTCCTCCAGCCAGAGGTGCCCTCGGTTGCCTTGCTGCTCCTTTGTTGAATCCAACACTTGGTCTTTTTATTGGCTAAATGTGAACCTTTTGCACCTGTATAACTTATGCACTAGAGTAAACTAGTTAGTCCAATGTTTGTGTTGGGCAATTCAACCACCAAAATTATTTAGGAACTAGGTCTAAGCCTAATTCCCTTTCAGGATGCCCGAGGGGCTACGGTGGTAGAGCTCCTTCTCATCGCCCAGCAAGACGAACGACTTGGCGCGTCGCGCTACCCGCCGAGCCTCGGCTCGGTCGAGGGGCAGTTCTCCTTGGCGGAGATATTGCAGGTACGGGGTCTGCCAATCTTGATCTGGCATGACCCCGCTCTGCTCCTCCTCGATGCGCAGTGCTTCGCCCTCGGGGGCCGAGGGTTCCTCGGGCTGAATCGAGGATGGCTCGGGCTGGGCCGAGGTTACCTCGGACTGGGCCGAGGGCACCTCGGGCTCGGGCGTGTCGCCTATCTTGACGGAGGGTTGGTGCAGATCCCGGGAGAAGACGTCCAGGGGAACCGTCGTTCGCCCCGAGGCTATCTTCGCCAGCTCGTCCGCAGTCTCGTTGTAGCGCCGGGCGATGTGGTTAAGCTCGAGCCCGTAGAACTTGTCTTCTAGGCGTCGAACCTCATCACAGTAGGCCTCCATCTTCGGGTCGCGGCAGTGGGAGTTCTTCATGACTTGGTCGATGACGAGCTGCGAGTCGCCGCGTGCATCGAGGCGTCGGACCCCTAGCTCGATGGCGATTCATAATCCGTTGATCAGAGCCTCGTACTCAGCCACATTGTTGGACGCCGGGAAATGGAGGCGGAGCACGTAGCGCAGGTGTTTCCCGAGGGGCGAGACGAAGAGCAGGCCCGCGCCGGCTCCCGTCTTCATCAGCGACCCGTCGAAAAACATGGTCCAGAGCTCCGGTTGGATCGGAGCCGTCGGCAACTGGGTGTCGACCCATTCGGCTACGAAGTCCGCCAGTACCTGGGACTTGATGGCCTTCCGAGGGGCGAACGAGATTGTCTCGCCCATGATTTCCACCGCCCACTTTGCGATTCGTCCTGAGGCTTCTCGGCACTGGATGATCTCCCCCAGGGGGAAGGATGACACCACAGTCACCGGATGAGACTCGAAGTAATGTCGCAGCTTTCGCCTCGTCAGGATCACTGCATACAGCAGCTTCTGGACTTGTGGGTAGCGGATCTTGGTCTCGGACAGCACCTCGCTGACGAAGTAAACTGGCCTCTGAATGGGCAAAGCATGCCCCTCTTCCTGCCTTTCGACCACGATCGCGGCGCTGACCACCTGAGTGGTAGCGGCGACGTAGACCAAGAGGGCTTCTCCATCAGCTGGGGGTACCAAGACGGGCGCCTGGGTGAGGAGCGCCTTCAGGTTCCCGAGGGCTTCCTCGGCCTCGGGAGTCCAAGTGAAGCACTCGGCTTTCCTTAGGAGACGGTACAGGGGCAGGCCCCTTTCGCCGAGGCGCGAGATGAAACGGCTCAAGGCCGCGAGACATCCCATGACCCTCTGTACGCCTTTTAAGTCCCTGATGGGCCCCATGCTTGTGATGGCTGCGATCTTCTCCGGGTTGGCTTCGATGCCCCGCTCGGAGACGATGAATCCCAAGAGCATGCCTCGGGGCACCCCGAAGACGCACTTCTCGGGATTGAGCTTGACGCCCTTCGCCTTGAGACACCGGAATGTCGCTTCAAGGTCGGAGAGAAGGTCGGAGGCTTTCCTCGTCTTGACTACGATGTCATCGACGTAGGCCTCGACCGTGCGACCGATGTGTTCGCCGAACACATGGTTCATGCACCGCTGGTACGTTGCACCCGCGTTCCTCAAACCGAACAGCATGGTGACGTAACAGTACATGCCGAAGGGCGTGATGAAAGAAGTCGCGAGCTGGTCGGACTCTTTCATCTTGATTTGATGATACCCTGAGTAGGCATCGAGGAAAGACAGGGTTTCGCACCCTGCAGTGGAGTCCACGATTTGATCGATGCGAGGTAGAGGGTAGGGGACCTTCGGACATGCTTTGTTGAGACCAGTGTAGTCTACACACATCCGCCATTTCCCCCCCCCTTTCTTCCTCACAAGTACAGGGTTGGCAAGCCATTCGGGATGGAATACCTCTTTGATGAACCCTGCTGCCATCAGCTTGTGGATCTCCTCGCCTATCACCCTGCACCTTTCCTCGTCGAATCGGCGCAGAGGCTGTCTGACCGGTCGGGCCCCGGCCCGAATATCCAGCGAGTGCTCGGCGACATCTCTCGGTATGCCGGGCATGTCCGAGGGACTCCACGCAAAGACGTCGGCGTTTGCGCGGAGAAAGTCGACGAGCACTGCTTCCTATTTGGGGTCGAGCCCGGAACCGATCCGGATCTGCTTGGAGGTGTCTCCACTGGGGTCGAGAGGGACGGCCTTAACCGTCTCCGCTGGCTCGAAGTTGCCGGCATGTCGCTTCACGTCCGGCACCTCTCGGGAGAGGCTTTCCAGGTCGGCGATGAGGGCCTCGGACTCGGCGAGGGCCTCGGCGTACTCCACGCACTCCACATCGCATTCGAATGCGTGTTTGTACGTGGGGCCGACGGTGATGACCCCGTTGGGGCCCGGCATCTTGAGCTTCAGGTAGGTGTAGTTGGGGATGGCCATGAACTTCGCGTAGCATGGCCTTCCCAACACTGCGTGGTAGGTTCCTCGGAACCCGACCACCTCGAACGTCAAAGTCTCCCTTCAGAAGTTGGAGGGTGTTCTGAAGCAGACAGGAAGGTCGAGCTGTCCGAGGGGCTGGACGCGCTTCCCAGGAACGATCCCGTGGAAGGGCGCAGCGCCTGCTCGGACGGATGACAGATCGACGCGCAGGAGCCTGAGGGTCTCGGCGTAGATGATATTGAGGCAGCTGCCCCCATCCATCAAAACCTTGGTGAGCCCGACGTCGCCGATGACGGGATCGACGACGAGCGGGTACTTCCCCGGGCTCGGCACATGGTCGGGGTGGTCGTCTTGGTCGAAGGTGATGGGCTTGTCGGACCAGTCTAGGTAGACTGGCGCCGCCACCTTCACCGAGCAGACCTCCCGACGCTCTTGCTTACGATGCCGAGCCGAGGCATTCGCCGCATGCCCTCCGTAGATCATGAAGCAGTCGCGGACCTCGGGGAACTCTCCTGCTTGGTGATCTTCCTTTTTGTCGTCGTCGCGGGCCCTGCCACCCTCTGCGGGTGGCCCGGCCCGGTGGAAGTGGCGCCGAAGCATGACGCACTCCTCGAGGGTGTGCTTGACGGGCCCCTGATGGTAGGGGCACGTCTCCTTGAGTGCCTTGTCGAAGAGGTTGGCGCCTCCGGGGGGCTTCCGAGGGTTCTTGTATTCGGCGGCGGCGACGAGGTCCGTGCCGCCGGCGTCGCGTTTCGCTTGCGACTTCCTCCTGCCTTTCTTCTTGGCGCCGAGAGGAGTAGACGCCTCGGGGGCATCTTCCGACGGGCGGCCCTGGGGCTGCTTGTCCTTTCGGAAGATGGCCTCGACCGCCTCCTGACCAGAGGCGAACTTGGTGGCGATGTCCATCAGCTCGCTCACCCTGGTGGGGGTCTTGCGACCCAACTTGCTCACCAGGTCACGGCAGGTGGTGCCGGCAAGGAACGCGCCGATGACATCGGAGTCGGTGATGTTGGGCAGCTCGGTGCGCTGCTTCGAGAATCGCCGGATGTAGTCCCGAAGAGACTCTCCCGGCTGTTGCCGGCAGCTTCAGAGGTCCCAGGAATTCCTGGGGCGCACATAGGTGCCCTGGAAGTTGCCGGCGAAAGCTTGGACCAGATCCTCCCAGTTGGAAATCTGCCCCAGAGGCAGGTGCTCCAACCAAGCGCGAGCAGTGTCGGAGAGGAACAGGGGGACGTTGCGGATGATGAGGTTGTCATCGTCCGTTCCACCCAGCTGACAGGCCAGGCGGTAGTCCGCGAGCCACAATTCCGGTCTCGTTTCCCCCGAGTACTTTGTGATAGTAGTCGGGGGTCGGAATCGGGGCGAAAACGGCGCCTGCCGAATGGCTCGGCTAAAGACCTGCGGACCGGGTGGTTCGGGCGAGGGACTCCGATCCTCCCCGTTGTCGTAGCGTCCCCCACGCCTGGGGTGATAGCCTCGGCGCACCCTTTCGTCGAGGCGGGCCCGACGGTCGCGATGAGGGTGCTCGTCGCCGAGGTGGCCCGGGGCCGCAGGCGCGGTGTTGCGCGTGCGCCCGGTGTAGACCGAGGCTTCCCGCATGAGTCGGGAAGTCGCGGCACGAGGTTCCGAGGGGTACCCCTGCCTTCGGGAGGCAGAGCTCTCGACCCGCCGGGCCGCAGCGCCTTCCAGGAGATGCTTGAGCTCTCCTTGGATTCGCCGACCCTCGGTGGTTGATGACTCCGGCATCGCGCGGAGGAGCATCGCTGCGGCTGCCAGGTCCTGACCGGTTCCGCCGGATGCGGGTGGCGGTCTGTTCCTGGCATCGTTGGCGATGCGGTGCTGGAGACCTTGGGGCAGGTGACGTATTTCTCCGGCCGGGGGCTGGCCCGCCCATACCTGCCCGACGTCCCGGCGGATTGCCTCGAGCGCTCCTGCTCCCTCATCGAGCCCGGCTCGCGCCCCGCGGACTTGCTCGAGCTGTGGGTCGTGACCCCCCGCCGGAACGGGGATCACAGCTAGCTCCTGCGGGATGTCGGCGCGAGGCGCTGGCCTAGGGGGATCACCATCCTCCGGCATGCCGAGACAGCTGCCTCCGGAGGGATCCCCTAGCTCGACGTGGAAACATTCGCGGCTCGGGCCGCAGTCCTTGTCGTCAAGGCTGCGGCTGCCGTCGGAACAGTCGGAGAGGCAGTAGTTGCATGCGGTCATGAAGTCCCGCATGGCACTGGGGTTGCCAGATCCAGAGAAATCCCAGCAGATGCTGGGATCATCATCTTCCTCGGACCCAGAGGGCCCGTAGGTCGAGACGTCCGTCAATCGGTCCCAAGGCGACCGCACACGAAACCCCAGAGGGGTTGCACTCGCCTCAACGTGAGCGCCCGCCAAAGCGAAGTCGCTAGGCGGGTTGAGGCCAAGTCGAAATGACGAAGGATGGGGATCAGTCGGTACCTTTTGGTCGACGAGGAGCGACGAAGTCACACCGGGGGCTGATCGCGCCGTCGTCCTGGGTGCGAGGGTGACGTCCTGCAGGCCCTCCGTGAGCGCGCTGGCGTCGTCCACTTGCTCGGGGTCGGCGTGTCGCGGGGGGACGGCGCTCGCCTTCGCCTCAAACGCGTGGGTGATGCCCGACGCGTCCTCCGTTGGGGCGCTGGGGATGTCGATTTGCTCGACAGCCGGCTGAGCGCAGCCTCCCGCTCGGCCCTGGTTGCCCCGCCTCCTCCTCCGATGGCGAGGGAGAGGATGGGGCGAGCTCGAAAGTTGTCCTTCCCCCACGCGGGAAAGACGTCGTCGATTCCGCCGCCGGCGGGTGGGCTGTCCGCCACCATTGTCGCTGTCGCGCGGCGGTGGAAGGAGTATCATATCGTAGTTGCCGTCGAAAGACATGAACTCGAGGCTCCCGAAACGGAGCACCGTCCCGGGTTGAAGGGGTCGTTGGAGACTGCCCATCTGGAGCTTGACGGGAATCCGCTCGTCAACACGCAACGTGCCCCCTACCTGGCGCGCCAACTGTCGGCGTTTCGAGACCGGGGGGTCCCCGAGCCGACGAGTGAGTGTGCCGCGTGCCCCAGCCCAGATGGGTCGAGCGCGTGGGCGAGCGCGAAGGGGGGAGAGAGCGAGAGCAAGGTGGCCGGAGCCGGGTCGTGAGGGAGTCGGAGATCCCGCGGCCTTCGTGTTCGTCCCGCGCCCAGGTCGGGTGCGCTTGCAGTAGGGGGTTACAAGCGTCCGCGCGGGTGAGGGGAGCGAGCGGCCCCAAGAGAGCGCCTGCCCCTGCCCTTCGTTCCCGCGAGGCCAACCTTTTTTAAGAAGGCCCTGGTCCCTCCTTTTATATGAGTAAGGAAATGATCCAGGTGTACAAATGGGGGTGTAGCAAGGCGCTACGTGTCTAGCGAGGGAGAGCTAGTGCCCTAAGTACATGCCAAGGTGGCAGCCGGAGAGATCTTGGCACCCAGCTAGAGTGGCGTCGTGGCTGTCGGAGAAGCAATGGAGCCTGGCGGAGGGACAGCTGTCGGAGTGGTTGGGCCCTTGCTGACGTCCCCCTGCTTCCGTAAGGGAGCTGAGAGCCGCCGTCGTCATGGATCCAGCGGGGCGCCATCATTGCCTATCTGGCGGAGCCAGCCAGATGGGACGTCGGTCCTGTTCTCAGCGGCCCGAGTCGGCTCGGGGTAGGGTGATGATGGCGCTTCCTGTCGACGTGGCGGACTCGTGCCCTAGGTCGGGCGACGTGGAGGCTCCTCCGAAGCCGAGGTCGAGTCTGTCCTGCATGGCCGAGGCCGAGCCCGAGCTCCTGGGTCGGGTGAGGCGGAGGTCGTTCGGCAGAGGCCAGGGCGGAGTCCGAGCCCTGGGTCGGGCGAAGCGGAGTTCGTCGTCTTCCGGGGCCTTAGCCCGAGTCCGAGCCCTGGGTCGGGCGGAGCGGAGTTCGCCGTCTTCCGGGGCCTTAGCCCGAGTCCGAGCCCTGGGTCGGGCGGAACGGAGTTCGCCGTCTTCCGGGGCCTTAGCCCGAGTCCGTGCCCTGGGTCGGGCGGAACGGAGTTCGCCGTCTTCCGGGGCCTTAGCCTGAGTCCGAGCCCTGGGTCGGGCGGAGCGGAGTTCGCCGTCTTCCGGGGCCTTAGCCCGAGTCCGAGCCCTGGGTCGGGCGGACCGGAGTTCGCCGTCTTCCGGGGCCTTAGCCCGAGTCCGAGCCCTGGGTCGGGCGGAACGGAGTTCGCCGTCTTCCGGGGCCTTAGCCCGAGTCCGAGCCCTGGGTCGGGCGGAGCGGAGTTCGCCGTCTTCCGGGGCCTTAGCCCGAGTCCGAGCCCTGGGTCGGGCGGAGCGGAGTTCGCCGTCTTCCTGGGCCTTAGCCCGAGTTCGAGCCCTGGGTCGGGCGGAACGGAGTTCGCCGTCTTCCGGGGCCTTAGCCCGAGTCCGAGCCCTGGGTCGGGCGGAGCTTCCTATGGCGTTTTTGGCAAAGCCTGGCCGCCCGTCGGTCTCACTCTTTGCGTTAAATGCCCCGGGGGCTTGGTCGGTCGGCGCGGTGATTTAGTCAGGGTTGCTTCTTAACGAAGGCAAGGCCTCGGGCGAGCCGGAGATGCGTCTGCCGTGAAAGAGGAGGCCTCGGGCGAGACGGAAACACCTCAGGGTCGGCTGCCCTTGCCCGAGGCTAGGCTCGGGCGTGGCGTGATCGAGTCGCTCGTATGGACTGATCCCTGACTTAATCAAACCCATCAGGCCTCTGCAGCTTTATGCTGATGGGGGTTACCAGCTGAGAATTAGGCGTCTTGAGGGTACCCCTAATTATGGTCCCCGACAAATCGCACCCATCAGGCCTTTGCAGCTTTGTGCTGATGGGGGTTACCAGCTGAGATTTAGGGGTCTTGAGGGTACCCCTAATTATGGTCCCCGACAACTACGCATTGTGCAAGGGTAGCAGGTGAACTTTAGAAGAGATGTAGTAGATATTTTTTTGTCATAGATGTAAGTATAAACACACATGTAGTGTAGTGGTAGCTATTGCTCGCATTTGCCTGAGAGGTCACAGGATAGAATCTCCTTGGGGTCATTTGTGTTTTTTAATTTTAGCTAGATGTGGGTTGTACGTGAGAATGCGAATGAGAATGAGCTTTGCGGGGGAGGGAGGAATGGGAAAGACAGAACATAAGAATATACTGTGTGGGGAGGAGGGAATGGTAATGGCAGAACAGGGAATTGTGACAGAACACGGAATAATAGACTACTCTTGTCATCTTAATAAGTAGTGGAGATTTTGTTTATTTGGCTTTAGATGTCTAGTCGCCTCGTCGACGAGAGAAAAGGGCGGTTGGCGAGTGAGTGTGCGTCAGTGTGCCACACACGTTGCAATTTGGCATGCAGTGCACCACAGCTGTCTTGCTGTACTGCCTCCCTGCCAACGAGTGAGAGGCACTGCCCCTGCAATCCTGCATGCCTCCGGTCTCTGGCAGGAGCTGTGTCACTCGCAGTCGCAGGAGGCTGCAGCTGCAATCAATAAAAATAAAATACGATAGAAACCATAACTATAGCTAAATTGGCTACAGATTAAAATCGCAGTAATCCGCAGCAGCGAACAAGTCGGCACACCGGCTCCGCACGCTGGCCGCTGCTGCTGTTGGGGTCTCAGGTCTGGACCGCGCGCTCCTGGGCGCACTTGGACCATCTGATCACCATCAGGATTCAGCGGCCGGCGATCAGCACGTCGGTCGCAGCGCAGCGCACGCCCCGGCCCGGATATAAACGCAGGAACACATCCGAGGGGGATGGATCGTGAACCGGCGAAGCCCTACCTCTTTCTTTTTGTTTCGTCGCGTCCATCTCCGACTGACTCCATGCATGTCAACGTCGATCTGGTTGCCGATGGGTGTGGCCGTCTGCTGCCACAACGGGGAGCATAACACTGGCCCTTAAGCAACGTGTTTTTTTCCCTTGCGTTTGCGTGTTTATCACTAGCTACTAGGGGAATGTCTCCGCCACGTACGTGCAAATCCCGTCCCCGTGTAATTATGCCATCTCGTCCAAAAAAGCAACGCGTCTTTGCGCACGGATTCAAATCTGGAATTCACGTGAGGATCCGATTCGGTCCATACGATAAACTCAAGTTCTACACCGCCTTCTTATCTACTTCTTCTGTTCAAACACGTCGCTGTAATTTACACTATTATCCGACTACTCTTATAAGGAAATCAATATGAACAACGCTTTTTTTTTTGTCTACCGAGACAAAGTCCTAGGCGAAATTCCGAGGTCCTAGCCACGAGATCTTGGGAGGACATTCGGACCCTTTAGAACAAAGGGGAAAATGAATTTAGAGTATATAAAATTTCCTATGAAGCTGTATATATAGAATGGCTTGGTTTATAGGTTAAATAATATAGCTATCTAACTAGTATTCTATAATTAATAACAGCACTATATTACTACATGACTTGTTAGATCTTTTATGGGCTTGGCCCATTTATTGAATAAACTCTATGGTGTGTAATGGTGGAGAATACCAATAGTACCACATTGGAAGTCCAAGGGTCTTTTGCCTTGACTTATATGGTGAGATTTATTCCACTTAACTTGAGAAGTCAAGAAATGGACAAGGGCGTGCCACACGCGCGCGCGCCGCCGGCCGGGCGTGGCGTGGCAGGCAGGCAGGCAGGTGTGGTTGTGTTAATTTTTAGCACTCACTAACCGCGTACTTCAGCCGAGTGACCCTGTCTCTTCGTTAGCCAGCCGAGTGACCTTTCTCCTTCAGCTGGCCGACTTATGGCATGACTCGGCGAGAGCTGGCCGACTCTTGGCGTGACTCGGCGACCTTTCTCCTTCAACTTCCCTCTGCGAGAGGTGAGCACCCCTGTCACTCGGGACGCGCGAACACACCACTTTCAGAATCACAGTTCAGCCGCCGAGTGAGGGTATTTCCATCTCGTGACTCTGCGCGCACAGAGAAGCGAGAGGGCAGGTGCCTCCGAAGCCGGTGCCGTTCGAGACCTTGCACGGGGGATCGGCAATTAGGTTTTTGGGGAGCGTCTACGCGACTGCCCAAACATCTACGACATGACAAAGGAAGTTGGACAAGGATCTGGATCAGAGCGCATGGGAGGGTATGATCAGTTTATTTCCTTACTGTTTTGCATTCTACAGATTATATATGTTTTATATATGCATTTGTACTGTTTCATATATAGCAAAGAGTTTATCTCATCTGTTCTGTTACCTTATAATGTGTTATATCTGTTTGTTTTAATTTTACAATCATGCTGTTTATGTTTCTATTTGTTTATTTTCAATTGTTCAGTCAGTTTACATGTTTATCATATTTATATGATTTATATAATTCATATGCTTTATGTTCTCATGATCCATATTGTTATGGATATATTTGAGAAAGTGATTTCTATGATTAATTATATTTTATATGTCATCATCATAATGTTAATTTATGGAATTAAAATGATATGGAAAATGCCTATATTTCTAACATTCCAAAAACCTAATGTTAGGCATTTTTCTGTCAGAGGTTTTGCTGCTGTGCTAAAGCCTGATCCGTTTGATGGTAAAAACTTCTTGATATGGAAAGCTAAGATGGAATTGTGGCTAACTGCAATGTCTTGTTTTCATGCCGCTGAGGGCAAGCCTGCCAACTTACCTCCTGAGGATGAGGCTAAGTTTAAGGCTGAAGACAACCTCTTTCGAGGAGCAGTAATTAGCGCACTGGATACAAAATTCCAGAAAAGCTATATCATCCTTCCCACAGGGAAAGAGCTGTGGGATGCTCTTGTTGGAAAGTTTGGAGTTACTGACGCTGGTAGCGAGCTGTACCTCATGGAGCAGCTGTATGACTACAAGATGGTTGAGAACCGATCTGTAGTGGAACAGGCTCATGAGTTTCAGGCACTAGCTAAGGAACTCGAACTTTTTCCTTGTCCTTTGCCTGACAAGTTTGTGGCTGGCGGTATAATCGCCAAGTTGCCACCTTCTTGGAAGGACTTTGCTACCTCTCTCAAACATAAGAGACAAGAGTTCAATGTGGAGGAGCTCATTGGTACTCTTGATGTTGAGGAAAGAGCTAGATCAAAGGACAATGGAAAAGGTGTGGAGACCTCTACTGCTAATGTGGTGCAGAAGAGAAACTTCTGCAAGTTTAACAAGAAGAAAAACCAAAACAAACCAGAGAACGCAAATAAACCTGTTCATACAGCACAGTTTAAAAAGAAGAACAACAATAACAAGGGAAAGGGAGGTTGCTTTGTCTGTGGCAGTGATCAACATTGGGCTAGAGAGTGCCCTGATCGCAAGTTCACTCAGGACAAAAAATCAGCTAATGTTGTAACCACTGAAACTGGAGATGGAACATCTGGGTATGGTAATTCTTTACCATTTGTTCTCTCAGTTTGTAATTCACCTGAGTGGTGGATGGACAGTGGTGCAAATATTCATGTGTGTGCTGATGCCTCTATGTTCTCCTCCTACCAGGTCGGGAGGTCTGGCGCCTTGTTAATGGGAAATGGGTCGCGTGCTCATGTTCTTGGTGTTGGTACGGTCATTCTGAAGTTTACTTCGGGAAAGACGGTACCGTTGAAGAGCGTGCAGCATGTGCCCTCTATCAAGAAGAATCTCGTTAGCGCATCTATGCTATGTCGAGATGGATACAAAGTTGTTCTTGAGTCTAATAAATGTGTTGTGTCGAAACATGGTACTTTTGTTGGTAAAGGATATGATTGCGGAGGGTTGTTCCGCTTATCACTGCATGATGTGTGTAATAAACTCGTGAATTCTGTTCATTTTTCTGATGAGTCAGATTTATGGCATTCACGTTTTTGTCATGCAAGCTTTGGCTGTCTTATGCGGTTAGCAAATATAAATTTAATTCCTAAATTTAATTTGGTCAAAAAGTCTAAGTGCCATGTGTGTGTTGAATCAAAACAACCTCGCAAGCCTCACAAGGTTGCTGAGGCGAGGAGTTTGGCACCTCTAGAACTTGTTCATTCTGATCTGTGCGAGATGAATGGAATTTTGACCAAAGGTGGTAAAAGATACTTTCTCACTTTTATAGATGACTCCACTAGATTTTGCTATGTGTATCTCTTAAAAACAAAAGATGAAGCATTCAATTATTTTAAGGCTTATAAAGCTGAAGTTGAGAACCAACTTGAGAGGAAAATAAAACGGTTAAGGTCTGATCGAGGTGGAGAATATTTCTCTAATGTGTTCGATGAGTTCTGCGTGGAACATGGTATTATTCATGAGAGGACACCGCCATTCTCACCACAATCCAATGGGATTGCTGAAAGGAAAAACCGCACTCTAACAGATTTGGTGAATGCCATGTTGAGTACAGCGGGATTATCCAAGGCATGGTGGGGTGAGGCGATTTTGACAGCATGTCATGTCCTGAATAGAGTTCCAACAAAGAACAAAGAGATCACTCCATTTGAGGAATGGGAAAAGAGAAGAGTAAATCTCTCGTATTTGCGCACTTGGGGTTGCCTTGCTAAAGTGAATGTGCCAATCAACAAAAAGCGTAAACTTGGGCCTAAAACTGTTGACTGTATATTCCTTGGGTACTCTTTTCACAGCACTGGGTATAGGTTCTTAATTATAAAATCTGATGTGCCTGATATGTATGTTGATACTATCATGGAATCAAGAGACGCAACATTTTTTGAGAATGAGTTTCCCATGAAGAATACACCTAGTGATACAAGTCATGAGACTATAATTCCCCATGAGCACGAACTGTCGATTCCTATAGATCATGCTGAGGATTCTCACGTGCACATCCCTGAGGAGGATGACACTATAGTCACTCGAAAGAGCAAGAGACAGAGGGTTGCAAAATCCTTTGGTAATGACTTTATAGTGTACCTTGTGGAAGACACACCAACTACCATTAGTGAGGCATATTCCTCTCCTGATGCTGACTTATTGAAGGAAGCAGTAAGGAGTGAGATGGAATCTATTATGTCTAATGGAACTTGGGAGGTCGTTGACCGTCCTTATGGTTGTCAACCTATAGGTTGCAAATGGATCTTCAAGAAAAAGCTTAGGCCTGATGGTACAATCGAGAGGTACAAGGCAAGGCTTGTGGCCAAAGGATATACCCAAAAGGAGGGTGAAGATTTCTTTGATACCTACTCACCAGTGGCTCGATTGACTACAATTCGCACATTAATAGCCGTGGCAGCCTCTTATGGTCTTATCATTCATCAGATGGATGTTAAGACGGCTTTCCTAAATGGAGAGTTGGATGAGGAGATCTATATGGATCAGCCAGAAGGGTTTATTGCGGATGGTCAAGAGAACAAGGTGTGCAGGTTGATAAAATCATTGTATGGCCTAAAACAAGCACCTAAGCAATGGCATGAAAAGTTTGATAATACTCTTACAACAGCTGGCTTTGTTGTAAATGAATCTGACACGTGTGTATACTATCGGTATGGTGGGGGTGAGTCTGTTATGCTGTGTCTTTATGTTGATGACATTTTGATCTTTGGATCAAATCTCAATGTGATTGAGGAAGTTAAAAATCTTCTATCGAGCAATTTCGAGATGAAAGATTTGGGAGAAGCTGATGTCATTCTAAACATCAAGCTTGTTAGAGAAGCTGATGGTGGGGTAACTTTGTTACAATCCCATTATGTGGAAAAGGTATTGAGTCGCTTTGGCTTTAGTGACTGTGATCCTGCTCCAACACCTTATGACCCCAGTGTGCTATTAAGAAAGAATCGGAGAATAGCAAGGGATCAATTGACATACTCCCAGATCATTGGCTCGCTCATGTACCTTGCAAGTGCAACAAGGCCAGACATCTCTTATGCTGTGAGTAAGCTAAGTCGGTTTGTGTCGAAACCAGGAGATGATCACTGGCGTGCTCTTGAGAGAGTGTTGCGGTATTTGAAAGGTACTATGACATACGGTATTCATTATACCGGAAACCCAAAAGTGCTGGAAGGCTATTGTGATGCCAACTGGATTTCTGATGCTGATGAGCTTTATGCCACAAGCGGATATGTGTTTCTGTTTGGAGGTGGCGCTGTTTCCTGGAAGTCTTGCAAGCAGACTATCTTAACGAAGTCTACAATGGAAGCAGAACTCGCAGCATTAGACACTGCTGGGGCTGAGGCCGAGTGTCACACCCGGATTTTAGGGGTCCAAAGCCCGGGCGCGAACATAAACACCAGGTATGCTGGGACCAAGTCTCACACATATGATGTATAGTGGCACAGGATCGAATGTCACATCTTTATATATAACAGGAGTTCTATACAAAATAAATAATTACATTATAAGGAGACAACGGTCCAGCAACCCAAAGTTGACTGGGAGACGACGACCTAGACCTCTCACGAACACATCGCAGCATCCTCCATGCGCCTCATCCTGTGGTACCTGTTCTTGACCTGTGGGGGCGGTGTGAGACAGCAAGAGTGAGCTCACATACGTTCATCGCTCAACAAGTTGTGGGGAATAATGTGCATGAACTCGCCAAAGGTGGGAGCTCACATGAAGTGTAAGGCTTACCAAAGAAGATGGTTAGAGCTGAGCATTGCTTTTAAAGTTGGTCAAAATTTTATTAGCAGTTACTAAGTATAAGTAAATACCAACCCAATTAAATAGTAGAACAGAAGTAACAACATCACCTGCGATGCAATGCATATGACAAATTGAATTTAAGTTCCATAGATTAATCATGTGAGGGTCCGAGCTGCTCATGACCGTGAGCACGGCTAGTATACCAGTTTTACACTCTGCAGAGGTTGCGCATCTTTACCCACAAGTCATGTTACCCATCTGCCAAGGGATCGCGACTTCCCATACACCTCTACCGAGGAGGCGAGGCAGGGTAACACTATGAGGCCTTTACAAAGTTCCACTAGCTTCAGAAAACCCGCTACAGTTTATAGGAAGTTCCAATGCAGGAATCCCTTGCAGGACCGCCATCGCAGCAAAATCCTCCCGAGGGCCTCCCTACACTGACCACTCCCCTACTGCCCTTGCCCCTTTCGGGTAAGGTAGTCTTCCACTAGCTTTCCTAATTAATCAGCCAAGGGGTCCCATTCCTCCCTTGTGGTAGCACTGTTTTCCTGGGTGGTCGCTCCATGTTCCAATTAACATAATGATCTTATCATGAACAGAAATAATAAACTGATAATAAAAGTGTAATCATGAATAATGTATCTTCATACCCAAAACCACATAAAGCACTAGCAAGTACTACCCAAAAAGTTCAGTGGTAAACAAGGTATAAAGATAGAAAAACTAGGGTAACCTATTGGGTCCCATCAAAATTAACCTATGCAGATCATTATGATTAATCAGAACATGGCTGGGTAAAAAGAAGTGATCAAGGGCACAACTTGCCTGGGACTTGAGATTCCCGGTACCAACTTGCTCTTCAGATGACACGTGTCCTCACTGCTAAACGTAGCAATACAGACAAACATGGTATAGGCAAAATGAACATCACACCAAACATATGAACAAAATACACAGTAATAATCTACGCATTAAAATAAAATCCTAGAAACAGAAATCATAATTTTTGGAGTTATAGATTTTAAGTTATGAATTTTCAAAGGTTTTATGTGCTTTAAATAGGATTAAGTGAGAAATTATTTTTCTTAGTATTTTCATGTCAAAACAGAGGCACTAAGTGATAGAGAATAAAATTATAAAATTTTAGAAAGTGGAATGAATTAATTTGGAGCTCATATGAATTCTCTATGAATTATTAAAATTCTAGCATATATTTTTGTATTTAAAAATCAATTTTCTAACTCATTTATTCATTTAACACGGCACTGGACTAGGCCTCAAATTCAGAGAAACCCAGGGGCATTAGCGCAAAATAATCCAGACTCAGTCATCCCCCGCATAGGACGGCGGGTTCATTTCGGTGAAACCCAGGGGCTCTTTAAGAAAAGTGCACGGCGGAGGGGTATGGACGAGTATCAACCGTCCGATCAGAGATGGACGCCCCGATTAAATCGAGTACCACCCCGAACCGGTACGCGCTGGTGGCCGCCCGATCTGAGATCAACGTCACAGATTCTTCCACGTCAAACTTGCACCCGAGCCCACCGATCTGATTGCTACGGTCACGATTTAATGCCCCGAATCGGTATCCAGAGATCTAATCGCAACCGTCGAACTACGGATCAACGGTCACAACCCTTTCTCTCCTCCCCCAGGTCACCGCAGAGCGACGGCGATGAGCTCCGCGGCGGCGGTCACACCGGCGAACCGCGAACCGATGCTCCAGCGCGCCAAACACCGATTAATTAGCCCAACACCTTGCGCTAAACGAGACGGACGTGGCTGAGGTATCCGTACCTGGAATTGGAGACCCGACGAGGCCGGACACGGTGCGAGGCGGATCCGTGGTGGTGGAAGAACGACGGCGAGCAATCCAGAGTGCTCCGCTGACTAACTTCCCCCGATTGCGCCACCGATAGTTTCGGGCGTTGCCCACGAACCCCCCGGATGCCTTGCCACGGCCGGAAACCCCCGTAGTGCTGATCTAGCCGGCGGCGGCCCACCCTCGGGTTGAGATTGCCGCGGCGCTGCGCTCGCTGTGATGTACACGCCGAGGGAAGTAAAGGGGAGGAGGAGATCGTGGGCGCGCTCGGCTTTTATCTCCCTCGACTAGCTCAACGACTATCACGGTAATCATGGCGAGGATGGCGGCGATGGCGCTGTTGCACCCGCACGCGAAATACGCGGAGGAGACGGACCCGACAGCGCGGTCCCGCGTGTCAGCGGTGGAGCAAGGAGGTGGCCGCGCGAGCAGGTAGCGGACGAGGCTGGCCGATGGGCCCCACGCGGCAGTGGCCGGTAAGCGGGCGCGCGCGAATTGGGCGCGGGTGACTGACCAGCGGGTCCCACAAGGCAGCGGAAAAGGGGAGCGGAGCGAGCGGGGCGTGAGACTGGACAGCGGGGCCCGCGGCACAGCGGCACGGGTTGCAGACGCGCGCGCGAGTAAGCGACTGACAAACAGGGCCCACCTGTCGGCGCCGATTTTCCTGGTGTTGGGCTCGCGCGGAGGAACTGGCCAAATGGGCCGAAATTCAGGTTGGCGGCCCAGTTAGGTATAGTGTTCCTTTTCCTTTTTCTTTTATTTTTCTTTTATTTTCTCCTTTCTCCATTCTTTCACAAATTCAAATTTAAAATACCAATTCAATTCAAACTTGTAACTGGTTCATTTTGGTGCAATTAAAAGTATTTGGTTTGAGAATATTTATTCAAATATATTACTCATGTTTTCATATTACTTCTCTTTTCTTCCCTTCCCATTTATTTTCTATTTTCTATTCCAAATTCAAATTTATACTTCTATTTTAGTTTTCAGATTTTTCAAATGTATCAATTGAAACCCAAAGGTGAATATAAACCATACTATTTTAATATTACTAATTTAAGTTTTATTCTCCTTGTTATTTATTTCATGGGATGTATAAATGGTTTCCTTTAAAAGAAAAATCCTTTTCTCATCATTTTCTTATTTCCTAATTTCCAAAGCATTATGATACTTTGTTTATATATTTTTTTCCTACTAATTTTGGGTCTTACACCGAGTGGCTTCGTGATTTCCTATTGGACTTACCGGTAGTTGAAAAACCGATACCGGCTATTTCCATGAACTGTGACAATCAAACTGTGATTACAAAGGTTAACAGTTCTAGGAATAACATGAAGTCAACAAGGCATGTTAAGAGGAGATTGAAATCTGTCAGAAAGTTGAAAAACTCCGGAGTTATAACTGTGGATTATGTCCACACCTCGAATAATCTGGCAGATCAATTCACTAAGGGTCTATCACGCAATGTGATAGAAAGTGTATCGAGGGAAATGGGTATGAGACCCATGTGAGATCTACTCTAGTGGTAACCTGCTCTATGTGATCGGAGATCCCGTGAAGTAGAGTGGAGAAACAAGCTAGGAGTAGGTTGTGAGGAAAGATCCCTTTCTTAACTCATTTCTGATGCACATCTTTCCTATCTGTAAGGCAGGATGGTATTTACCTTAATGTATTCCAAGAGTCTTATAAAGGTGAGATGTTGTCCTACAGAACATCTTTTGAGGAATACACCTATATGAGTCAGACTGCCAGTCACAGTCTATGGGACTTGGGTAATCCCTAAATACTCATGAAAGGCACTGAAGTGTGACTTATATGCTTCTAAACAGCGGGAATACCCTTTTGCAGCCAAGTATCAGCAAAGGATTTGAGTGAATCTTATTTCGCACAAAACTGTCAATTCAAGGCATAGTCCATTGTTCAGTTGTGAATGAGTGAAACTCTTATTCTAGATGGATGTTCAACTTAACAGTCTCCATCGAAAACTGGTATATCAAAGGATTGTGATTCTGATACTTCATCATTACAAACCCTAGAGTTTGGTGGGGATTGTTGGATCTTTTATGGGCTTGGCCCATTTATTGAATAAACTCTATGGTGTGTAATGGTGGAGAATACCAATAGTACCACATTGGAAGTCCAAGGGTCTTTTGCCTTGACTTATATGGTGAGATTTATTCCACTTAACTTGAGAAGTCAAGAAATGGACAAGGGCGTGCCACACGCGCGCGCGCGCGCCGCCGCTGCCGGCCGGGCCGGGCCGGGCGTGTCGTGGCGTGGCGTGGCGAGACAGGCAGGCAGGCAGGCAGGCGAGCGGGCGTGGTGTGGTTGTGTTAATTTTTAGCACTCACTAACCGCGTACTTCAGCCGAGTGACCCTGTCTCTTCGTCAGCCGAGTGACTCTGTCTCTTCGTCAGCCAGCCGAGTGACCTTTCTCCTTCAGCTGGCCGACTTATGGCGTGACTCGGCGAGTGCTGGGTGTGACTCGGCGAGTGCTGGCCGACTCATGGCATGACTCGGCGAGAGGTGGCCGACTCTTGGCGTGACTCGGCGACCTTTCTCCTTCAACTTCCCTCTGCGAGAGGTTAAATAGAGGAGCACCCCTGTCACTCGGGACGCGCGAACACACCACTTTTAGAATCACAGTTTAGCCGCCGAGTGAGGGTATTTCCATCTCGTG
This sequence comes from Zea luxurians, assembly GCA_029449295.1. NCBI lineage: Eukaryota > Viridiplantae > Streptophyta > Magnoliopsida > Poales > Poaceae > Zea > Zea luxurians. The sequence continues at coordinate 130,077 of JAOPSE010000807.1, forward strand.
ACTCTGCGCGCACAGAGAAGCGAGAGGGCAGGTGCCTCCGAAGCCGGTGCCGTTCGAGACCTTGCACGGGGGATCGGCAATTAGGTTTTTGGGGAGCGTCTACGCGACTGCCCAAACATCTACGACATGACAAAGGAAGTTGGACAAGGATCTGGATCAGAGCGCATGGGAGGGTATGATCAGTTTATTTCCTTACTGTTTTGCATTCTACAGATTATATATGTTTTATATATGCATTTGTACTGTTTCATATATAGCAAAGAGTTTATCTCATCTGTTCTGTTACCTTATAATGTGTTATATCTGTTTGTTTTAATTTTACAATCATGCTGTTTATGTTTCTATTTGTTTATTTTCAATTGTTCAGTCAGTTTACATGTTTATCGTATTTATATGATTTATATAATTCATATGCTTTATGTTCTCATGATCCATATTGTTATGGATATATTTGAGAAAGTGATTTCTATGATTAATTATATTTTATATGTCATCATCATAATGTTAATTTATGAAATTAAAATGATATGGAAAATGCCTATATTTCTAACATGACTAACGTGTGTGTACATAGGTAAATTGAGTAAGGTCATGGTAATAAAAACTCATTGACTTGTATGCTTTTTTGTGTCCTTATTGATGGAAGTCAACTATCGGGGTTCTAAAAAATGAGCAAGAAGGTTGAGAATCGGTTAGTTCTAAGTGTCAATAATTGTTGATAGACACGTGATTAGTGACAGGAGGACCTTTAGTATTTCTTTTAGATGCACAACAAATGGAACGAAACATAGATATGTAGCTTCGATTAGATAAGTCCACTGATCAGTGGTGATGTACACTTGTGATATCTAATTGCATAGACAATAATAAAATTTATATTTAATCATAAAATAATTCGAGGGGTGGGAGACATTTTGAACGTCATTGCTAACACATAACTTAATTTAATCGGCACAATCATAACATCACAAGAAACACTTATAGGGTATTTGGTTTGAGGGATGAGGTAGTCTATCATCTTCTTATTACTCCTCACTTTTTTGTTTGTTTTATGGAATAGAAAAAATTGATCCATCACTGTTTCATTTCTCATAGTCTAATAATTAGTAACAATACAAGGAATGAGTTCGTTCCACCAAATTCATGGAATTGACTTATGATGCACCACCTCATCTAGAATGGATTGGTTCTTGAAACCAAACAAACCCTTAAACAAAGCTACAACTGAGAAAAGCGACTAATACCACCACTGATTTGGTTGTTCGTCGGTCGAAATATGGGTCATACGTTTTGGGCCAGCATGAGCACGAACCAAAAACAAAAGCCTAAAACACGGCTTAGCATGAAATGATATAGGCCGAACTAGCATGGGCTTATTGGGCACCCGACATGGCCTGCACACATGGTCTAGGCTTGGGATGGCCCAACCCAATTAAGCTTATATTAATTGTTTAATTTCTTTAATTTGGTAAGCTATGGATTTTAATTGGTTGTAATATTTTGCCTTTATGTGGTCAAATGATACTCGCATTATTTAATATCTTTAGTTTAGGAATTTATATGGTTGTCATATTTAGATTTTAAGTATTTCAAATATATGGACCAAACTTGGACCGGCACGGCACGATAAAAGCACAACATGCTTTATAACCAAGCTGGTCCACTGTTCATACCCTTTAGACTAGCACGACATAGCCAAAAAAAAGAAATTAGACGTTCTAGCTTGGATCAATTATGTTTGACTCGAAGTCCTGGACTAGTGGACTCGAGTCGATCCAGCTTAATTCCCAACACTAGTTGACGGTGTGTTACGATAAATAATCAATGAAGAGACGGAGCTTGAAGACAAATGTAGTTTGGACATCTCTTCGACATTATTGTCTCTTCTGAAACCTTTGAAATTAATAAAAAAATAATCAGTACAGTGTGTTATAGCAAATTTACACACTTTTATAATGGTAATGAATATGCTTTGCTGCTTGCGGTGTCTAACAGTATATTACACGTTTGAGAGGTGTTCCTAAGCAAACTGTTCTTTTTAAGGTATAAAAAGAGTGTGCAACTTTATTTGCTCTCGAATTGGTGCTATTGAGATCTATTCTAGTAGCACCATTTTCAATTTTTTTTTGGAGGAATCGTCATCTTAGCAGTTTGGAAAAGATGTCCTCCCAGCCAAAAAGGCGAGGTACTACTACTTGACTCTCGCTCTGCCACCGACCAACAGCCCAAGCACGCAACGCAACACACAACGCAGCGGGGTTCCCTTCCGCGCCTACAACTACCACACAAGCAAGGCGCACCGGTGAAATAATTGAGCCAGCGCCCAGCCGCCCAGCGAGGTACAAACCCAGCCCTGCAGCAGCTCTGTGGCAATGGCGATGTACACGGCGTGCACTGCGCTAACACAATCCCTGCCTGCCGTGGTACTACAAGAAAGGTCGCCGCACGCCACGCCACGCCACCGCCTCAAAGAAACCCACCATCTGCTCAGGCCCATGCATGCATGTGGACGCGGCACATGCAAGTTGCCCTGGACGGTGAACTACAGATGGTTACGTGGCAGTAAACACGACATGCATGGCTTGTAGAGTTGTAGTGATATGATTTATATAGTGCTCGTGCTGGAATGGTATGGATCTAGTGTTGTGTCCGAGCTATCATCCTAACACGATGGGCTGGTATCAACATGAAACGGTTAAGTGATCGTAAGCATGCTTTAGACTAACCGATGGTCTATAAATATAGTGCTAAATTCTAGAACTACAATTTTAGCTAAACTTTACTAGTTAAAGATCCAAACAGTAGTGCAAAAATGTGCTAAAACTGAAGTGCTAAACTTTAGCACTCAATAGCAGTTTAGATGTGCTAAACTTTATCACCCTACTAAAATTTAGCACATTAGATCAAAACAGACCCTAATAATAGTGTCAGTGGCGTGCAGTCCGTTTTGGAGGGCAAGCTGCCATTGCATTGGCAGTCCACTGGTTTTGCTGCATGCCTAGCAAACCGGTGCAGTAGCCACGGTACGGGAAGGGTGGCCATCCAGCGCGCTGGGGCCAAAGCCCTTTCCCCTTTACAACGGGCACACACGCAGCAAATACTTGGCTTCGAAGGGCAGCTAGGAATCCTAGGTGATTACTAGCTGCTACTAGTTTGTAAAAGCAAACTAAGAAAAAGCAATGCCGATCAGCGTGTGCCACAAAAAGATGGGCGATATGAGAAAGGTAGGCCGATCGTGTTGCTATTAAGCGTGCTTACTGAAAGCGATAGCAGGTGCCCATGTTGGCTGTGTTTTTTTTTTGTGTGTGTGTAGGCATGCAGATGGCTAGATGCTATCTACTGCGTGGGCTGGGTCGCTGTCAGTGTCAGGCAAGCTTGTTCGCTTCGTCTCACGCCGAATTTTCCTTGGCTATTAAACAGTTAGTACATTCTTATGCATTTTCTTGTGCGATGATGAAATGTCCTATACATTTAAAAATAGCGCGAATGTACCACCAGCATGTATTGTTGCACGGTGTCCTGCTAGTTCGATTCGCCGTGCAAGTAGCCAAGTACTACGTTGAAAATTCTTCGTGCAGTTAATTCTCTCTCTCTTTTATGTTGAAAATTCCATGTGCTATCTCTCTCTCTCTCTCTCAGTATTGGAGTTGATTCTTTGGTTCGGTTGGAGCAAACCAACGAGCATGTGCTTGTTTCAGGGATAAAGTGGAATGCGTTAGGACCATCTATCCTTTTATTTAGGGACAATCAGAACACTCAAATTTCGTATAATTAGATAGTTAGTTCATTTGCATGTCATGGAGTGACATCTAAATAAAACTATCTATCTAATTTCGCAAAATTTGAGTGGTATACCTGTAGAAAACTCTTTTATGTAAGGATAGGATTGGCTTAGCTGTAAGGAGCAGATAACTTGGCCCGTTGTCATTGAGACACCAACTAGCATGGAGCTAGTCCGCCTTATTTTATTTTCCAGGATCCACTCCAAGCTTTAGAGGAACCAGCAATCCACAAATCGCAATTGCATATATAAACTTATACCACTGTAATTGATCAATTCTTAGTTCAAATGCCGCTCCTTTTTCTCTTTCTGGAGATCGTCCGGGGCATGTATTGGGTTCGGACTAAGAGAATGTTTGAATACACTAGAGCTAATAAGTAATTGGTGCAGCCGACTGTTCACGCATGCAAGTGTCGCACGGAATGGCACCTGCATGCGTGTATAAAATATTTTGTTCCTTGATCTCAAACTTTGGATTTTGTCTACTGAGAAATCCTTGTCAGTTTGTCAGATTATTTTTAATTAAAAACAAGATCCTAGATTGATTTAATGAAATCTCAAAAACAATAACTTTATTCTTTATATATGATACGTGACATATATAGGAGGATATCTCGTTGATTGCAAAGCCTACAGGAGTGTGGAGCACAAGACACATTGCATTTGTTTTTTTTTTGCTTGGTTACATGTAAATTGTGATTGCAAATTAAAATCATATCACAACATCCACAGACACCATCACCACCACCTCTTCCTCTCCCCTTGTAACAAATGAACAATCTTTAGACACAAGCACATATTCCCTCTACGGCTGGAGAAGGGACTCTCAGCTGCAGCTAGCGCTAGACGGCTAGGGTTTAGCGTGAGCGTGGGCAAGCTGGCGACTGGCGTGAGTGAGGGCGTGAACGCGTCCGCGTGAGTGAGGTCGTCGAGATGGGCCGCTGGGCCTCCGCCAAGGACGACACAGATCAATTCCGTCGGCGTCTGTGACCATTGGATCAGCATCATGTTGCTGAAATAAGTAAAAAAAAAAACGGTCACTGTATTGTAATCACACGGGATATGACCAGCAGCCACGTACGTCGAGCACGCAGGCAGGCGGGAGCGGGGACGGCGACGCGCCCACATGAACATGATGGCGCTCTGCGGGCCGGGCCTGCTGCGCTGCGCTGCGTGCATGCGGTGGTCCACGCACGCAAAGGAAACGCCGAGCGCCGGTAGTCAAACAAACGATCCATCGTCCATCGATCCACTGGCTCGCGCTCGCGCGGCGTATTGACTGGACCGGCCATCAAAGGGAGGGGGGCCCTGTACTTCCGCCGAACATATCCAGGACAAGTTGCCGGTTTCTCTCCGGCAAAGGGCAGCCCGCAGCCATGCATGGCCGGTGGCCCTGCCGATCGGCATTATGACACGCGGCCCGGCCCCCTGCCGATCGGCGTATTGACCTCCAGTCCTCCACGGTGGCCGCCGGCCACTGACTGTTTCGCTCGCCCTCGCGCGCGGGTGCCCATGCCCAGAGGGCAGAGGGCTGCTGGCTGCAGTCCACACTACTAGCTCGTACACGGACGGGCACTGGGTGGCCTATCGGCGACGTGACCATCCGGTCTATTCGTCGTGGTGGTGGCCACTCACGCGCGCACTGAGACTGAGACTGAGGGGACTTTTGCAGGGGCTCGAATCGCACCTGTTGCACCCCGGCCGGACGTCAGGCCTGCCTGCACTCTGTGGACTGGACACTCGAGCGAGCAGCCCTCACATGGTCTCTGGGACTTTGAATATTCTGAATCGAACCAAAAACAACTTTTGCGACGCACTAGCACGCAGCATTGTTGTTACATCACGCCCATTCATTATACTGCGTGTATTGTATTGCTGACTTATAAGAATCACAAAGAATTGATCCAAAACGAATGAGGCGACACGTACGACCGAGGTCGGTCTACAACTGATCGAGAGTACACGTACTGAACCATGGCCAGCGTTTTCTTTCTTGCATTGGGAGCAACAGCTAATAACAACATGAATGAATCACGAACAACAACAATGCACAGAGGTAATATCAACTGAGACGGGACGTGTATATATGCATGCATGCATGCATGTGATCTCCGTGTAGCGGCAGCAGCAGCGGGGCGTGTCGATCATCTGGCCTGGTCTTCTGTGGAGTTGACGTAGGCGAACCACCTCTGGAGCTGGCGGTTGTAGGCGCACGGCCGCTCGACGTGGAGCAGGTGGCCGGCCTTGCGGATGCCGTACAGGAAGCAGTTGTCGCCCAGCTGCCTGCGATTTTTCGTCGATCGGATCGATCGCGCGTGGTTAGTCAATTAGCGCGGGCACCCGGCAATTAGCCTGCCTGGATTGGCAGCAGCTAGCATGCATGCAATGCATGCATGCAAAGGGCAAAACGTACGGGCGAGTGCTTACTCTTTCATCTTCCTGGCGAGCTCGATGTCGAAGATCTTGTCCTCCTCGCCCCACAGCAGCATTATTTTCTGCGACCACACGGTGAGAATTCGTTTCACCTTTTCTTTTTGAAACAATGTATTATTCAAATGAGCTTGAATGCTCGCTTTGTTTCCCCAAAAGAGATTAACTGGGCTTTGGCCGTTTCGTAACGAGTATGGGTCCTCAAATCTGCTAGTGGGTCTTAAGAAGTAACCGAACGGCCCAGGACAAAGAGCTCTTTGGATGTATCTGCACTCTGCCGGTCACTTTCATCAGTCAGCTAACATGGACCCCCTAGACCAAGTAGCTAGGTGTGGGTTGGGTCGGTTTGGTTTGGTTTGGTTTGTTTTTGTAAGAAACTTGTTTCGTTTGAACATTAATCTATGCAGATTGGATGATATTGAATCAGTTTAAATATATACATCCTAATCAATTCAGGGCCTAATCGGTACGGTACCTGTTGGAATGCAGGGATCTTGGCGTCCGTGTTGCTGGTTATCAGCCCCTGCAACAGCTCCATCCTCTCCTTCCTGTTGGTGAACATCACCTTGAGGTAGTCCTTGTAGAACCTGTCGGGGAACCACATCTTCCTGTACATGGAGACGGAGAGGAGCGCCTTGAGCCCCTTGAGCGTGTCGGGCATGAGCAGCTCGGCGGACGACCCGGCCCCCAGCCGCTCCATGGTCTCCCTGTTCACCGCGTCCGTCATGGCCACCACGGACCCGGACACGCACAGCGACCGCACCAGCCCCGGCCGCGCCTCGGCCAGCTTGAACGCCACCATGCCCCCGTAGCTGAACCCGACCACGTCGCACCGCTCCACGCCCAGCCGCGCCAGCGCCCCCGCCACGCACTCGGCCTGGAAGTCCGGGGACCGGTCCGCGCTCGACGTCGACGACTTGCCGAAGAACATCAGGTCCGGGATGTACAGGTTGTAGCGCGACACCAGCACGCCGAAGTTGAACTGCCACGTCACGTTGCCCTCGGCGGCGAAGCCGTGGATGAGCACCACGTTGGGCCTCGACTCGGGGCTCTTCCTATTCTTCTTCTGCTTCTTGCCGGCGGTAGGCTCGAGCGGGCTGATGGTGGTGCCCTTCTTGCCCACGTGGTGCTTGGGCGCCCACACGTGCATGGTCGTGCCCGGCTCCAGCTCCATCTCAATGGGGCGGAGCCCGGCCATCTTCATCAACCGTGACAGCACCGGCTTCTGCGCCTCGATGAAGTTCACCATCTTGCTGGAGCTCAAGCTGAAGCTCGATCGATCGGCCGCGCGCTTGCTCCGTCCGCTCCCTTGCCGGTGCCTAGCTGGCTTTGTTTGGTCGCCGGCGCGCGTGGCTGCAGCTCGCTGTTGCTCAGTCAGGCGTTCGCGCCGGGCCCGTATTAATAGAGAGGCGCACCGTACCGGAGCAGGGTTGGCGTGGCCGCATGGGCTGCGCAAGTGCAACGACGGGGAGCGGTGTAACGACCGGCGATGGCGACGGACGCGCGCGAGCCGGCGGGCGGGTGGGTGGGGTTTGGGTGGCGCTGGGCCCAGTGGCAGCGGGAGAGCGGAGTGGGGACAAGTTGAAGCGGGGAGGCGGGTTCAGTGATCTACCGGAATGCACACATGCGCGCGGTAGCTTGGATTGGTGCAACCAACTGTTCTGCGCGTCGCCGGCTCCCCTGCCCATCAACCCATACACCTTGAGGCATCAGGCATGTATCCTCGAATTCTTGACTTGGTGATTTGTTATAGACGAGTTACGACGAAGCTTTCAGTCTATTACGTAGTAATGCTGTACTTAAAAAGAGGCTAGGTGTACTGTGATATGATCCGAAGGTTTACCAGACCGTGACCGGCGAAGATAATGACACCAATTAATTTATTTGTAAACCAGCAAATAAATTGGTGGTCCATCCACGTAAAACAGATTGTGTACTGTATTTCAGTACCTAACCTTTTCCTTATAAGATTTTCTATTTGCCATATTGAAAAATAACCTTTTGCAAATGGTTTTGTTTCTTTGTTGGGTTAAATGGTGTTGGTTTTTTTTTCTTGCATTCATTTGGTTGCCGAAATATTACGTTTTTATAATATTTCCCCTTCAGAAATTGTGTTTTGCATGGAATTCATATTTATCTATATTGATTTCAAATTCGTACAGAAATTAAATTGTTATTGTTTTCTTTTCCCAGTTTTTCATCTATATAATTGATGTAATTGGCATGGAATCCATATCTATCTTTTAATTTATTTTTTCACTTTATTACCAAATACAAATATAGTAAATTGACTCTGCTGAGTGATGTCCAGTTGTTGTGTGACAAGTTGTGTTCTTGGTCGACGGAGACGGAGAGCAGCACGGTGCCTTGTTCATAAGTGGCGCTTCGCCAGGTACGGCGCCTTCCATCCATACCAGTACGCGAACGCCGCAATGGACACGGCCGCGGCCACGCCGACCGTGGTGTGCCATGCGTAGGTGGGCGTGTTGCCGCTGCCACAAAGCCTACCCGACCGCGTGGCTCCGCTCCGGCCCTCCTGGACAATGAACGCGAGGCCCCACCGCGCGAGGAGCACGGCCACGTCCTGGACGGCCGTCCCGCGCCGCACGGCGCGCGCGAGCGCCTCGTACTCCTCAGGGCTCCCACCTTCCAGGAACGCGCCGGTGACGCGGCCCGCGCGGACCCAGAGCGCGCCGAACTTGGACGCGGACGGAGGAGAAGGCGAAGCGGAGAAGTCCTGGTCCCCAAAGTGCACGGCCTCCCCGGCGTTGTCGCCGTAGAACCTCCAGGACAGCGCGAAGACCCTGGAGTAGAAGAAGGGCAGGTAGTCGATGACCCCGGTGGCCGCGCCCAAGGGGTCCAGAGCCGCCGCGACGGCGTGCCTCGCGGTCCTGCGCGCGCAGTCCACGTGCTCCAGCCGGCGGACCTCGCCGCCCAGCCGCTTGACGGGGAACGCGGCCACGTCGCCCACGGCGTACACGGATGCGTCGCTCGTCCGCATCCGTCCGTCAACCTTGATGCCGCCCTTCTCCATGGCCAGCTGGCCTCCGAAGAGCTCCGTGTTGGCGCGCGCGCCGATGCCGACCACGACCATGTCCGCAGGTAGGCGCCTGCCGTCTCGCAGGATTGCTGCCGTCACCTGTGCATGCCCAAAACATGGTGGAAAATTCAGATGATCGTATTGGAAATACACTTGGATTATTCAATATAAGCAGAGTTGGTGGTGGTTCATATTGATTGGCAGATATCAGCCAGCTGTTCCGAACTTAACAGATTGGCAGTGAAAAAACTGCTAGCAGATATTGAGTGTACATTCTATTAGCTAGCAACCTGACTGTAGTTGATCTTCAGATTACCTGCTTCAGTTTTTTCATGAATGGATGAATAAAAAACCCACCTTCCCAGACGAGATCTGCAGAGATGAAACTGCAGTTCCTTTTATAAAAGTGACTCCTTTCGATGCGTAGTAGTTCTCGTAAAACTCAGCGATCTTCGGTGTGAACAGATTTGCCACTGCGAAAGAAAATTCACCGCATAAATTCCGGAAAAAAAAACAAAAAACAGCGACTGTCTGTATGTGTGTGAAGCTACGCGCTAAACAGTAGCTTGGTTCAGCAACGTACTGCAGTGTTTTCCGGGGAAGACGACAGTGACTTTCATCCTGTTGGCAACCAGAGCGGCTGCGCATTCCATTCCTATGTATCCGCCGCCGACGACCACGGCGTCGGCGCCAGCAGGACATGATCTCATCACACGGACTAACCTATCCGCGTCCGCGATGTCGCGCAGATAACAGACGTTCTCGGCATCTGAGCCGCCGTTCCCTCCGATCTCTTCCAGCTTCACGGCCTACGGTTTTAAAATAAAGGACAAAATAGCATGCTCTAGCATCCGGTCGGCCGGTAAGAAATCGCACAGAGTTATGTAGGGAAGAAAAAAAAAATAGCACGGGCAAGCATAGATAGGATGTGGACATACCCGAGCACCCGTCGCAACAATAAGCGTTTCATAGCTGATGGTTTCCCCGGTGGAAGTATCCAGTGTTTTCCGGCGCACATCGACGGAAATCACCTTCGTTCCGAGAATAAGCTCGATACCTGCCCAAGTGGTAACGCTGACTCTCGTCACTTCCAGTTGAGATCTAACCAAACATAGGGACATTGGCCGGAGCGCGCATACCATGTTCCCTGTACCAATCTGCCTTAAGTAACTGATCATTGGCACCAACACAAGTATGAAACGCTGGGAGGCGAGCACCACCTGCGAATGTGATAAACTCCAAAGTTCCGGTGTAAGCTATATTTCAAGACCCAAATCATTTGAGCTCGTATATACCATGTTTAGACTACTTTAGATCATTTGAGATTGAAAACGTACGCACCTTCTGGGAACAAATAGCCTTTGCTCAGCGTAGGACGTTCATAAGGTGCAACCTGCCAAAGTGACGACGGGAGAATGAGAAATGGTTGCCTGGCTATATCGCAGTGCAGTGCAACAGCTAGCGATTCTTTGTGCCGAGCTTTGCATGCTCAATTGAACAGCAAATGGCAGAGCGTGAGCGTGAGCGTGGCACATAAGCGTACGGCCTCGTCGGAGATGATGCAGAACTCTCCGGCGGCGGCTCCATGGCGGACGAACTCGAGCGCCGCGTAGCCCGCGGCCACGCCTCCGCCTAGTATCACGTAAGAGAACGCGCGGCCCATCTGGTTCCTTGGCGCTGTCCCCACGTCTTGTCGTTTCTGGGTGACCTTGACTACTCCTTTTAAGTAGGAGCCTGGCCGCGCCGGCGCGGTTCTTGGCTTCCGAGGACGAGAGAGGTGGACAGGAAACAATGCCTTCCCTCGTATTCCACCTTCTCCGGGACCCGATCGGTGGGTGACTGCCGTTCTTTCCGTCGCCGACAAGGGAAATGTGGGTATTCTTCTTGGCGAAGACAATAATCTTCATCCTTCTTCGCTGCCACAGTTCGATGCCATTCTATGGACCAGCGGATCGGGCTGGCAAAATTGCGCGGTTAATATCAAGTTCACGAATCTAAGTTGCACGTAAATTATAGTACCATACTGATTGTAGCTCTATAATTCCATAAATGACAGCCCCAACGGAAAGTACACAAGCATGCGCGCTTGAACACAAACTATACATGTTTTTGATGGTTACATAGGTATGGACATACACATTGCCATTCATAGCTCACTTCTTCGCTGGATATATGGATTTGCAAAAGCTTTTGGCAAACAGAAATAGTTAAGAACAGTGACCAGCAGTGCCACAAAATTGCGGATCTCATTCAGAAAAAGAGTTGCAATTTTACAACAAGAGAACCCCTTAGGAGTTAGAGGCAGCCACTGGTTTCTTCACTAGATAATACACGAGGCATCTGTGTTTCAGTATACGTTTGCGACAGACTGTACTCTCATACACGCTATACAACTATGCTTGGATTAACAGCCAATAGCACTCGTCCCAGATATTCCACCACCAGCAGCTCGGCCCGGCAGACCAAAGGGAATCGCCCCAATGCAAATCCTCACCACCTGCGGCGCTTCCTGCCATACCAATACCCAATTGCAGCGATCGACACAGCTGCAACGACACCGGCTGTGGCATGCCACGCATAAGTAGGTTTTCCAACAACAGCAAGCCCACTGTCAGGCACCTCCTTCTGGCTCTCCTGAATGGCGAGTGCCAGGCCTTGTTTCTCGAGTTCACCCATGTCTGTGACCACAGCTTCCCGCCGAACAGCGATCGAGATGGCCTCGTACTCCTCCCGACTTCCGCCTTCAAGAAACGCACCCGTGATCCGCCCTTTGTTGACCCAATATGCACCGAACCTCGGACTGCTGCTTGCGAAGTCTCCAAAGTGGACCACTTCCCCGACACTATCCCCGTAGAATTGCCAGGACAACGTGAACACTCTGGAGTAGAAGAACGGCAGGTAATCGAGGTCCCTGGTCTTTGAAGGATCCAAGATGGAGGCAACAGCATGTCTACCAGTTCTACGAGCTGAGTCCACATGCTCGAGCCGTCGGATGTCATCGTCGAAAAGCTTGATCGGGAACGCGGCCACATCGCCAACGGCATACACAGAGCTGTCACTTGTCTGCAACTGTCCATTTACCTTTATCCCACCATTCTCTGTTGACATCATCAGTTGACCTTCAAAAAGGCTAGTGTTTGCACGGATGCCAATACCAACTACTACCATATCAGCAGGAAGGTGCCTACCATCTTTGAGTATTACCGCAGTCACCTGTGCATGCCTGGAAATATTATTATGGAAGAAGTCCAGTTTTTTTAAGGAACAAAAGGTTCAATCTAGTAATCTAACGCGTCCACAAGATTTTTCTTTTTTCTGTTTCTCCACATACGAGTTTTAAGTTCATTTCTAGGGTGATAGGTGACATCGTAACTTATCTATACCTAATATTAAAGAGCCAAAATTTCATCCCACTTTTTGTATCCACCTCCCCCCCCCCCCCCCACATAGTTTCTTTCATCCCACTTTTTTCTTGATTTGATCTGAACTTACAATTCATACGAGTTAGAAAAACTCACGTCTAGTGATGATTGATACGTGATCTAATTCCAGTATGTATTGGATCACACCATCCGTATCTCGCATATGGGTCAGCACTCATACAATTTAGAACCCACACATAACGGTGATAGAGCCGATTCATATATGTATTGTGTTTTCTTGCAACACATGGGCACATTTTCTAGTGTTGGAAAAATACATCACAAATTTTCGTAATTATTTTGATAGGTTAGGAAGTTATAAATTAGCCCTACATATACAAATTTATGCAAAAATAGTAACGATGAATTGACCTGGTCCTATTTTTCTAACATAAGTTATGATGTCAACTATTGCCCCATAAAATTTGAACTTAATACTCAAATTGAATGTGCAGAAAAAAAAATCTTACCTAAGGGTGGATTGGATCAACTGAAGTATCTTTGGGAGGAATTGAACACAGAATTAGTTTAGGGGCTATCCAAATAATATTTTAGGATGGAGGGAGAGAGTTGAACTGTTTAGGATTATTAATTTAACTATTTCTGACACTGCTTGAAGATTCTATTGGCCAGATTGTAAGTGCTAGGCTTTAAAATAGGAGAGCAAAATATGCTTGATACAGTAAGAAAAAGATTAACAGGGATTGATGAATCCAGGCAAGCTCATCGGTACCATTGTTGCCATAGCACATCCTTCGGAACAAGCCATTTATATTACAGTGTTATCAACAATTTAAGCAAGCAGTACTAAGGTGTCAAAAGCTGTATAGTTTATCCCCATAACATACAGGCTGAGTCCAAGTGAATCCAAGAGACGAGATTAAGACCAAATTAATAACATTTTTTGAGAAAATCTCTCAAGAAAGGCAGAAACCGGGTTTATTGCTAGCAATCAATAAAAAATAGTAAAAAAAATCTATTATAATGACTTTTAGGCAGATGAAATTGTTTAACTTGAATAGTTATCCATACGCACTAGAAGAAACCTCTACCAAACAACAGAAAGGAACTGCTGAAGAAGAGGTTTCTGGACCAGGACCAGGACCAGGACTTGGTTATACAACTATGGTTTATTACTTGGTAATAAATGTAAAATTGGGAACTATATATCTCAAATCAGTTCCAGTTTCATGGTCTGAAATTATGAAACCTCACCTTCCCCGTCGTATCTTTTTGAAAGGATGTAAGCACAGTTCCTTTAACAAAGGTGACCCCTTTCGAGGTGTAGCAGTTTTCATAAAATTCTGCAATTTTTGGTGTAAATAGACGACCCACTGCAGACAAATTAAGTTCATAATTAGACCAGCAGGAGAGGTATTAAAGCATGTTGGAAGCCCTTACATAAATAAGAGAAACTCTGTTTAGGTGATGAAAGCAACTACTTACTGCAGTGTTTCTCAGGGAAGACCATGGTGACCCTTATCTTGTTAGTAACCAATGCCGCTGCACACTCCATTCCAATGTAGCCACCACCAATGACAACAGCATTTCCACCAGGACATGATTTCATCACACTCACCAACTTATCCGCGTCATCAATGTTGCGCAAATAACATATGTTTGAAGCATCTGAACCTTGTATTCCAAATTCTTGCAGCTTCAAAGCCTATATTATGTAAATAAATGAAATTTAGAAAAACACATAAATTGATCATCATGTGCTAGGTTTTTCCTCAATATAGGATAGCAGGTAATCAGGTTCATGAAGAATTGAATTTAAAACAAAACATAAAGAGATGTTCAAATAGATCCAATACCCGAGCACCTGTCGCAATAATTAGAGTTTTGTAGCTGATAGTTTCACCAGTGCCTGTAAGCAATGTCTTGCGCCTCACATCAGCAGAAATCACTTTTGTTCCAAGAACAAGTTCAATGCCTAATCAAATAAAGTAAAAGTTAGAAAATACAATAGATTAAAATGATCATATGGATGGATCCACTGAATGACTGAATCATTTCCATAAATTATGAACAATAAGATGTTCCTTAAACATCCCACCATGCATAGCTTTTGCCAATATTCAATACATGAAATTAATCACCGAATCTAGTAAAGAACATTAAAAATCTACCTTGTTCTTTGTACCATTTCGGTGTCAGTAACTCATCATTAGCACCAACACAAGTATGAAATCCTGGAAGACGAGCAGCACCTGCAAATACCTCAGGGGTCAATAACAGTCAGTGATATTAACAATGCACATACCATTTAAAAATAAAAAAGACCAACATTTGCGACAAAAGAATGGAGCAACCTTAGCCAGAAATATTTTTAGCTGTGGAAAATGAACAGAACATTGTGATTCTTCAAAACAAAGAGTTGTTACCTTCCGGGAGTAAATAGCCTTTGCTTAGTGCAGGACGTTCATAAGGAGCAACCTGGCGAGAATACAGGAAAAAAAATTGTAACTAGCTAACAAAGCACGTGTCTGAATAAAAAAACATAGAACAGAGAACTAGAGAGTACTCTGATTCTGAAGTAAGTTTTGCGAGCAAAAGAACATGTTCTCGATGACCAGAGTTTACACATCCGATATTGCAAAAACAGAAAAGTGCACATTGTGTTTTGTTTACCAACAAAAAAAACTTGTACTCCCTCTATTATTTTTTATTTGTCGCGTTTTAGTTCAAAAATGAACTAGCAGATGACAAACATTAGAGAACAAAGGTAGTATGTCGTAGTCAAAAGATTATGTAGAGCCTATGGTATTGCATTTTGGTTGATGGAAAATGCTGAAACACCTTTTTCGTACTGTTGCAATAGTTCATCATATAGCATCCACACCTAAAAATTGGATTACATGCCTTCTCCGGCCAAAAAAACATCGTTTTCTTGGTTGCCTACTTGTCAGCCTTCGTATAGTCTAAAAAGAACATCATTCAGGATGTTCGTTGATATTCATCATTGATGTGAGATCATAAGACCACGGAACAGCTAAGTGAAAAGGTGCATAATCCTTTCTGTTGCATGTAGAAAAGGTACGCACCAAAAACATCTTTGGAATTTGGAACGAACATTTATTCCCCGATGATATACTAGTAAAAAGATGGTCCAAGTCCAATCCTGGAGAGTACAAATGACTTTGGCACTAATACCTCACCGATTAAATTTCACTATAAAACTGCAGATTAACAATGACCCCCCAAATTGCTCCTTTAAAGCTAAGTTCAAAGGTTGCTTCCCCTGCCTATCGCAGTCTCTACTTGACCAGACATATACGCTATCTCGATAATAATCCTATCAGAGCTCAAAGAGAAATAGAATAAGGAATCCAAGCTCCCGAAGCATCGCCGGCACTGGTCCTATCAGTGTAAGGTTTAGCAGGAAGGGAGACGGGAATACTAAAAAAATCCAGACTCAAACGGGGAAAAGAAAAAGGAAGCAGGGCTTACGGCCTCTTCGGAGATGATGCAGAGCTCTCCGCGGGAGTACCCACCGCGGCGGGCGAACTCGAGCGCGGCGTAGCCCGCGGCCACGCCGCCGCCCAGGATCACGTACACGAACGCGCGCCCCATCCGCCCCCTTTCTTGCTGCCTTCTAGATGCGGGCCATGACTAATAGTACTCGAAGGTCTCTGACCTGACCTCGTCGGTGCGACCGTGCGAGGGAGAATGAGATGACGGCGCGTTGCCTTGCCTTGCTGCCTCTCCTCCTCATCTTGCTGCGGCCCTGCGGGTCCCACCGCGTTATCGTTTTCGCCTCACGATGCAGAGTCGTGATTGATGTGGATTTTTTTTTGGCTATTTTTACTTTAGTTTTCTGTGGAAGGGAGGATGCTTGCAGATTTGTTGTCATCAATCATCTCCATTTGTTTGGTGCAAGGACGTGGAAAGCAGATACGGAAGATTTTGATCGGTGGTAAAAAAATCATTTCATTTCATTATATTGCTGGTAATTTTGAATTTGAAAAACTTGATTTTTTTCAAATCAAAGATCTAAATCATTTGCATCTATTCTTGTGTTGGAAAAAATATATTAAAACTTTATCATCATTATTATATATTTAGTTTTTACCAATAAAGTTAGAGGCAATTGTGACTTTATCATCATCATTATTATACCTCGCAATTATGATTTTACACTTTGTTTTTTAACTTTGTGATTTTACCTCCCTATTTTAAAGACAAGTCGCTTGCCACTCTCTCTTAACAGCGTTAGTAAAAATCAGAATTAGTAATTAAAAATAAAAACTAAGAGGTAAAATCAAAATAGAAAGGTGAGAGAAGGGTATAATCATAATTAATCTCGAAAAAATATTGAAAGTTTTAGGGTTAATTATGATCATACCATTCTATCACCTTGTAATTGTGATTACCCTTCATTTTTTATTTTGTAATCACTAATTTAAATTTTCACTAACGGTGTTAAAAGAGAGGGGCAAACGGCGTCTTAGTCTTCAAACATAGGGGATAAATTCAACCAACTCAAAGGAGTGAAGAGGTAGAATAAACTAAAAAATACTTTAGAGGATTGTGTGAACATTGCACATAGGCGAGGGGAGTAATCTAGACTATTTCCCTAGGAATTTGAATAAATTCCTCCAGTTTATTGAATTATTGCCTTTTTATATGGATTATACATTTAGAAATACTTTCTTAAAATAAATGTAGTGGCAAAAATAAAATTATGATTGTGCACTGCATACTAGATCATTATTTTGTTTGTTTGAATTCGAATATGGATTTCAAACAATTCAATTTGACTTGAAATTGAAACTAAAAATGGAAAAAGGAGAAACTTCACTTACCCGCGGGCCACTGCTGTGACCCAGTACTTCCATCCCCCACCGGCCACCTCCGCTCGCTAGCTGGGCCAACCAGTTGCCCAGGTCGTGTTAGCTGCCCTGTTTGCTGCAAACGGCGAGTGCATTTCCTACCTAAGAAGGTGCCTTATTCGTGCGTGCTTGCCACCGTTTTTGTCAAGTGGGCCCTAGTGTTAACTTTGTCTTCAACCTTGCAACCGCCTCAAACCTTGCAACATAGTCCTGCCCGGACTCTCCATACCTCGCGTCGTTGTTCCCTGCCCTAGACACTTGGCCCCAGTGTGTATGTGTACCAGTTGTAGCATCGTAGGTGACTCCCTCGCCCCATCAAACAAACAATCGAGAGAACCGAGCACCATAGCTGTGGGAGATCGCTGTCGAGACCCACCGAGACCATAACCGTGTTCAGATAGGAACTGAGAGAGTTCGCCAGAGCTCGTGGAACCTACGGATAGATTTAATCGAGGGCAATAACAGTCGAGATCATGAGGATTTTTACCAAGTTCAACAGTTGTCGCCAAGCTGTGTAACGATGTGGCCAGCACTTGTCATCGCTCTAATAGCTGGTAAGAATATCCATGTTGATTCGTTATTCTCTCTGGATTGTTTTGCACCTCAGCGTACCCCAAGCCGCACACTAGAGCATTGGGAACACCTTATTCTGGTGATGCGTGTAGCACAGGTGGAGGCAACGGTGTCACACATGGTGCAGGCGGAGGCGACCGGGCAGCACATAGCGTGGAAGAGGTCAAGAAGAAAAGAGGAGGTACCTCGAGGTAATCAACATCAAGAGGAAATTAAGGTCGAGAGGCAGGGAGGATCTAGCAATGAGAAAAACATCCTCACGGGAGACAACATGGCAAGTGACGATGATGCAGTTGGAGAGAAGATCGAGGCACAAGTAACCCTTGTGATCAAAGAAGTGTCTAAGGAAATGACAGGGAGTGGATTAGGGTGCAATTTGGTGTGGAGCGGCGGAGGTATTGGGATAGCAAAAGCACCCAACAGTGCGAAGGTGCTTGTAGGTGGGGGTGATGCCAAAGCGGGTGAAGAACGAAGTTGGATGGTGGTCAGCTTGGAGGAAAGACGGTTGAGGAAGTAGGTGTTCGTGTTCAGTGCCTCAACCTAGTAACGGGCAAGAAGAGAAACCTAGAAAAGAAGGCAACACAACATATTGATGGTGGTGCAAATCATTTGCTTAGCTGACTAATTTGTTTGGGGGGGGGTGAGAACACGACATTCGCAGGTGAACATCGAGGGTAGCATGATGTTTTCCCCTTCTTCCTCCTTGTGGGATGGCGACGAAGAGGCATATCACCGAAAAAGTCAAGACACGCTTCAATCGTCCTCTCGCCCATTGCACAGGCTTAAGGGCTACCCTTGGACCCATGCCGTGACAAATATACTGGAGACTCCAGCAATCCGATGTAGAAACTCGGGGGTTGTCCGTCTGCCTTTGCACCTAGGCCACGACCAGGTGACAGATGAAGCCAACGACATATACGACCTCGAAGGAATCAACCATTCCTTCGAGGCCTCGTGTAACATCCTAATTTTGATCCCAAGGTTAGAAACCCTAAACTCCAACCCCCCCTTATTATCTCCTAAGACCCCATCTCATGAAGCATTTTATTCATCATATGCATACACCATGATTGCTAGTAACACTTCACATAGAATATTTCATTTTGGACACCTAGGAAATTTATATGAATTTTGTTTAAAGGAAAAAAGGGTTAAGGAAAAGGAAATAGAAAAGAAATAGAAAAAGAAAAAAGGGAAATCCTCCCCTCGGCTGGGTCGGATCCGGCCCAAGCCTTCTCCCCTTCTCTCTCCCGCGCGCCCGCATTCCTCCCCCGCCCACGGCCCACGCGGCCCATCTCCCGCGCACCACGCCCTTCCCTCCCCTGCTAACCGCCCGACCCCACCCGTCAGTCGCGCCCTCTCTTTCTCCTTCGCACCCGCTCTTCCGCTGATAACCCGGTCTCGCCCGTCAGCCCCTTCTCTCTCGCCCGTGATCGACCATCGACACGATCGTCGCCGGCCACCATCCGCCCCGTCTCCTCGCCATTAACTCACTCACCAGCTGAATTGGTGCCTTGCGTCCCCGTGCCCTATGACCGAGACGTCCCGTCAGCACCGCTTACCAGAGCCATCCCGTCGCCACCACTGTGCGCCATCATAGCCGTCGCAAGCGCGCCTCACCAGTGCACGCCACCTCCTCCCCCTCCCCGGCCGCCTATAAAAGGACTGCCCCGAGCCCCTCATCTCCTCGCACCAACCTCGACCACTCCCTCCCCCTCCCTTGGGCCCAATCGAGCTCGGCGCCGACGTCTCTCCCCTCTTCGATGAATCTCTCTCTCCCCTCTCTGGTGGCTTAAAGTCTAATTGATATAGTTCACGAGCTCCGCCACTTCGCCACAAGCACAGCGCGCCCTTCTCCTTCGCCTATCGCGCCTAGTAGCCCCACCGGTGACCTCACCGCCGCGAGAACCCACCACCTCACCGTGGACCAGCCATCCCAAGTGCCTATCGGTCAAATTGACCCCTCCACCATGACCCCCTACCCCTACCTGTGCTTCGCCACATCCCCAACCACCTGAAACCGGATCACCGGTGGAGAACCGCCGTCAAACTCCGGCGACCGATTTTCCCTCCTGGCTGGACCCCTGTCTCCCCCTAATGCCGTTTCCCCCTCACCCTCGCTGGCACGTGGGCCCGCGTCGCTCCTGCTGGCAGGCCGAGTTGGGCCGCCCACCCAGGTGGCCGCGCGCGCAAGCGCGCTCACTGGGTCGAAATTCCGCCCCCAGGCTCAGCTAACCGAGAATCCCTTCTCCTTTTTCTTTTCCTATTTTCATATATATATGTATATATGTTGATGTTTTATGCACCAAAAATAGTCCAAATATTCTTTAAGTCACATAATAATAATATTTGGAACTTGACACACTTTGCTAAGCCACAATGGTTGATGTAGTGTTTATTGCCTATTTGTGCTAGACGAAGAGGGATCCGATCCTTCGAAAATCGTAGCTCCGGAAGAAGGGTAGCAGCCCGACCTCTCGGAAATAGACCTTTCGTGCCAAGAGAACTTCGACGAAGGCAAGTCCATTCTTCCCTAATGCATGAATTACCTATTCTTTCTACCACTGCCTATGCCGGGAATATGGGTTGGGTTCTATGCATTGTGAGTCGAGTGATAGCCTGCATTAAAGAATATCTTTTAGGAACAAAATGTGGGTCGAGGAAATGGTGGTTTTTTTCTAAAGAGAAAAATGTTTTTCAAAGAAGTGTATGATGAAGGGTATTCACCCTTATCACCTTTTGAGTGGGATAGTCAGGGACTCCCTGATTTAGGGGAGGGCCTCAGGTGTTGGCTCAGCCGGGTTAGGTGTGAGCTAGAAGGATTGTCCCCTCATATAAGGGCCGGTTTATCATCCTTCACTACCTGTACTCATGACAAGTACAACCACTCGAGATTGTATGGGCAGTCACTCAATCTGAACTTCTATGGTCCAAACCCCAGGGTTATGATGGCTGGGGAGCACCGGGAGGATAAGGAGGGGGAATGTTTTGTTCGATTTGGGCATGGCGATGGCCTGACTCTTTCCGGTATAACCGTTAAGGTAAGGACGTGCAAGGAAGGAAAGAGATTCAGATTCGGGTCTCATTGGCCATGAGACCGCAGAGCCGGACTAGTAGGTAAAGTGTAACCCTCTGCGTAGAGTTTGAAACCTTTTTGAATAGTCCGTGTCCACTGGTATGGATGAGTCTGGTGTGGTATGGCAATTAGTGTTTTTGATCTCCGTAAACAAGGAAGTGTGTGTGGGTGTTTTTGGAAATAAAAGAAATACCACGGGAGCGGGAAGCTCAGTGGTGGTTGAGTGTGAAAATGTGCTACCTCACTCTGGGGTAAACCATCAAAGTATAGCCTTTCTCTAAAAAAGAAAAGAGAGACTTCAACTCCACCATACCAAGCATGTACTATATAGGTCTCTATCTCTTTACGGGCGGGTTGGGCTTGCGGAATACCTAGTGTATTCACCCAGATTTATTTATGTTTTTCAGTAGCTGAAGACTTCTTTTCTGCTATGTTCAACTAGAAAGGGGTTGTGTCTGCACCCAGTCTGCCTGTGGCTTGGGCTAGATGATCTTCCAGCGTGTTTTGGCTTGCTAGAGCTTGTATTTTAGTATTGTAATAACTGTTATTCGAAACTCTGTACTATTTGAAGAAAGGAATGTGTTTACTAGCCTCCTGGGACTAGTAATTGTATCACATTTGAGTCCTAAAGGATCAGGATGCTTCAGGTGGTATCGGAGCCATAGGACTGGCTGTAGACCATAACCCTGACCTAAAAAGCTTTCCTTAAAAGAAAAGACCTCTTAACCTCTTAAAGAACCTTCTCTTCTTTCCCCCAATATTAACAACCCTTCTTCTCTTGCTACCAGATGGAAGGCTCCTTTGTCATTAGGACATCCTACTGCTCGGAGGTGGAAGGATTCCCTCACCTTCTTCAGAGCTGTGCGCTTTGCATGGGGATCCGCAAGAAGCCGGAGTATGTCTGGAAAGAATACCACGAGAACAGGATTGAGAAATGCTCTATGGCAGTCAACCTGGGAGAAAGCGAAAACTACCCAAATCACCCTCCCTTTCAGATCACCGCTACTGGCCACCACTTCCTAGACACCTACCAGAATGCTGCCCAAAAAGCCCGCTAGCTATGCCAAAACTACAGGATGGAAGTCTCTAAGACACCCCTTCGCTACTTTCCACCTAGCAACAAAAATACTCCTGCTTGGAGGAAAAGACTCCAGGCCTTGTCAGAGAGAGACTCTAATGAAGATGACCCTACCATAGTCTACATGGCCGGATATCTCCACACCCTTGACAAGTTGACAACCACTATGACGACCTCTTCTCCCACTGCACCCACCTAAATTCCCGGGTGGAAAGCCTAGAGCAACAAATCAAGGAATTGAAGGAAGAAAAGGCGTCTCTTCAAGACAGTCTCGAGATGGAGGAAGGCGAAGAAGCCAACACTCGTGAGGCATACCGGACCCTGAAGATGGACTATGCTAAGAGGTTAAAGAAGCTCGCCCCCGTCAAGAAGATCCAAAAGCGTTTCAAGAGCCAAGGATGCCAAACTGACTCGAAGGAGGAAGCCTCGCCAACACTACCTCCCCTAGGGATAGAGAACTTTTCTGACATTGAGGAAGTGTCCCTGGCTAGCCTTAATGATCTTCTCAGGGAGTTTGGGGATAGCTTAGAAAATGCTCGTGCATAGTATGATCTGTGGTGATTGTATGCTTGTAATGAACTGGAGTGCTGAATAAAATAACATGTTTGAGGAAAAAAATATGGCCTATGCATAGTAGTAATCCTTTCTCCCCTCTGGCAGATGGCCTCGGATAAAACCACGCCTACCGCCTCAGGGATTGGAGCAAGGTCTCCCCTAGGTGCTGAAGGAGAAGTCGGTGGAGAAGGGAGTGAGACCCACCTCCCCGCACCTCTAGAGCTGCCATTAGACCTAGCCCAAGTTCTGGCCAACCAAACCCGACTCATTGAGGTCCTCACTAGAAGCCTCGAGAACTAGCGCCCGATTAGAGGAAGACCTCAGGACAGAATGGGAGAGTTCCTAAGGCTCAAGCCTCCCACATTCGCCAGATCCAGCAACCCGCTCGATGCTGATGACTGGCTGTGCACAGTAAAGAGAAAGTTAGAGGCCACCGAATGCCCTGAAAACCAGCGTGTTCATCTTGCTGCTCATCAACTCTTCGGGATGGCCCTATCCTGGTGGGATACTTTTAACACTGCCATCAGAGATGTTACTTAGGCAGAATTTGAAGCCACTTTCCGAGAGCATCATGTGCCCTTAGGGATCGTCCAGCTCAAAGAAGAAGAATTTTGGGAGTTAACTCAAGGAGGGAGATCTGTTAGTGAATACATCCACAAATTCACAGAACTGGCTCGCTATGCGCCTGATGATGTCAGCACAGAAGCCAAGAAGATGGCCCGTTTCTTGAAGGGGTTGAGACTAGAACTTAAGACCATCCTCACTAGCCAAGATTTCCTCAGTTTCTCGCACCTCTTGAACAACGCCATCCAGGTGGAAAGAGCTCGAGAAGAAGAAAAGGGACACCTCAAGTGGAAGTTTCAAGTTCTCCGAGCTCAGCAGCAAGACAAGCACCCGAGAGTTCGATCTTTTAGGTTTCCTCCCAAAGGATCGAGCTTAAGCAAGCCAACAGGGTCCGCTCCGTCACATTTCAGCCAGCCAGGTCAAAGTTCCCTCCACACCCCATCTGTTGCAAGCAACCAACCTCCAGCCAATGCTTGTTGGCACTGTGGAGATCCCAGTCACTTCAAGAATAATTGTCCTCAGTTGAAGACATCCGTACCTACCTACTCCAACTCGGTGAATGGCCCCAAAAATGTTTCAGCATCTGCCTCCAAGGCACCCTCCTCCAACAGCTAGCTAAGCAAGACCCAGTTTCACAGCAGGGCGCGAGTGAATCACGTCGACGCTCAAGAAGCCCAGCAAGCCCCTAGAGTAGTGCTCGGTGAGTTCCTAGTCGAATTTACCCCCACTGCTGTACTTTTGATTCTGGAGCATTGCATTCATTCATCGCCACTAGTTTTGTGGAAAAGCATGGCATTCCCACTGCATCTTTAGAAACTCCTTTGGTCACCTGAACCCTAGGGTCAGACCTTCTATGCCACCTCAAATGCTCCCAAGTCAGAATTCTTTTAAGTGGGGTAGTATTCTTGGCGGACTTAGCCGTACTCCCATCCCACGGAATTGATGTGATCCTAGGGATGGATTGGTTGACCAAGCACAATGGCATCATAAGTTGTGCAGATAAGACTATTCTTCTCACTGACCACCAAGGAAAATCAGTTTTGTGTAAGGCTCAGCCACCAACCCAAGATCCAATGGTGTTTAGCCTAGAAACATAAAGTATATCTGTGGTAGAAGAATTCATGGATGTGTTCCCGGAAGAATTGCTAGGAATGCCTCCGGAAAGAGAGGTAGAATTCTACATTGATCTCATCCCAGGCACCGCACCAATCGCAAAGAGACCGTACCGCATGGCTCCCACAGAATTGGCAGAACTGAAGCTCCGGATTGCAGAACTTCAACAGAAAGGGTACATTCGTCCCAGTTCATCTCCTTGGGGAGCCCTAGTCTTGTTTGTCACCAAGAAGGATGGAAGCATGATAATGTGCATTGATTACTGATCCTTAAATGAAGTTACAATCAAGAACAAGTATCCACTACCTCGGATTGATGACCTCTTCGACCAACTACAAGGGGCCAAGTATTTCTCCAAGATTGATCTAAGGTTATGTAGCACCCAATATTCTGATTTTGGGATTAGTAGAATCTTTCTAAACCAAAGTAAAGTGACCCTGATGAATATTTACACTTAGGAGTTCACCTCTTCTAAAAATAAATAGTAATATTAAAATAACGTCAGTTAAAACAAATAGAAACAAAAAAATCAGTCTGTGAGTTTCAAGAAATAAATAAGAAGATTCTTGTATGAGTTAAGATATTCATAAATGTTCTAAAAACGTTTAGTTTAAAGTCTCTTAATAGAGATTATTCCTTAAAAAGTATCTTCTATTAAAATGAATAAGTAATGAATATTGGTGCACTTTTAATTGGACCACACGCAAAGTGGTATTGCGTTTGTATATATTGTTTGTGTATATGAATTATATATTTAAAAGTATTTGGATAAGTGAATAAGATAAATGAATAAATAGTACAAAATTCTAATTTACATGCTCGATCATTATTGAATGATGCATTTTTTTCTTGGAATTTGAATTGAAACAAAAAAAACAAATTAGAAAAGGAAAAGAAAAAAAAGAAGGCCATACCTGTTGCCGACCAGGACAAAACAAACGCTCTCCGTTTTTTTTCCTGCTGGCCGCAGCATGCAACTGATGGGGCCACTCCTAGAACCACGGCTACATAACCATGCGCCATGCACATGTGCTTTCGGCGGATGTGCGCTGCAGCCATGCACACGGAGACCCCCTAGACGCGATCTGCAAACGCCGCATGAGCCACCTCTTTGGCTGCTTGGATCCAGCAACACAGGACAACCAACCACCTCCCGATAACTAGGCAACCAAACTCAGACATGATTTCTTCTCCACCCGTAACAAACTAAAGCAATCTCAACAAACTTCCCAGGATTCACAGCAACCACTCACCCCGACCGCATCTCCCTACGACTATAAAACTAGGCTTCATGGCTTCCTCGCCCATCTACTCGTGCCGAAGACCAGGATACGGGTTACCGTCGTGTGGGAGCTGCTGCCCTGTCCGACACCGAGAAGAGTATAGGAGAAACGAGCATCGGGCCGCTGTAGTTGACGTGCATATACGACGTCGCTCGAACTCACCTGGTGCTTGTATGGTATGTTGCTTTCTCTTCCCATAGCCGCCAGCCCTTTCTTTTTTTCTCTTTTCTGCAGTCGCAACAGTACTGCTGCCCGCTCTGGTGTGTTTCGGCCTTCTGCCCCACCCTGCGGGTCCCTGGCCGTGGGGCCCTCCCTCGCTGGAGCGACTCAGCTCATAATGTGCAGCTCCGGCATGGTGGCCGAGAGCCCCTCTTCATGGCATAATGGAGATCCACCGCGGGAGGGCCTGCACGCAGTCGCGTTCCGGCTGAAAGGAGGAAGACAAGTTTCTAGCCGTAGATCCCCGATCCATTGGCCTGAAATAGATCGAGGGTTCCTTGAAGTTTTGAGCGTTGATGCGTGATCCGAAGGCCACAAATGTGTAACGGTTCACCTTAGTTAGATCTAATCATACCCATCGATTTCAGATCTAAAGGTCCAGATTAGAACATACCCCTTCGCGCATGTCAAGTTGCAAAAGGGCACCTGGCTTTCTTGAAAATAAAACCCGCCGTCCACTCGGATTGTTTATTGAGTCTGAGAAAGTTTATGATTTAGCCCCTGACCTTCCTGGATTTGGGTGCTCAGCCCAGGAGATAGAAAAATCAGAAAAATAAATTTAGAAAATGATTTTAATGTGAAAATAAATGCTAGAAACTTGTATAATTCATATTTAATTCATTTTAACTCTAAATTGAGTCATTCCAGTTGCAATAATTTTGTATTAATATTGTTTATCACCTAGTACCTTTGTTTAGCCATGAAACTTGAATTAAAATTGTTCATTTGAATTAATCTATTCTAGGTGCTAAATAACTTCAGAAATTCATAACTCAATATCCGTAACTCCGTTTAGATCCATTCTAGTTGCATTAGTCTCACAATAATATTTATTATCATCTAGTAAATTTGTTTTGTCATGAAATATAGGTTAAAATGTTGCACTTAGTCTATTCTATACTTAACCACGTGGATCTTCGGAAAACCATAACTTCGTAACCGTAACCCCGAATTTAGCGGTTCTCGATCCCACGATCTCGTAGCGACGCGTAGAGTATTATTACGTAGTTTGTTCTTATGTTTGGTGTGATGTTTATTTTGCCTATACCATGTTTGTTTGTATTGCTACGATTAGCAGTGAGGTTAGGAGGATCTGAAGAATCATCCTGGTACCTGGAATCTCAAGTCCCAGGCAAGTTGTGCCCTTGATCACTTCTTTTTACCCACTCATGTTCTAATTAATCATAATGATCTGCATAGGTTAATTTTGATGGGACCCAATAGGTTACCCTAGTTTGTCTATCTTTATACCTTGTTTACCACTGAACTTTTTGGGTAGTACTTGCTAGTGCTTTATGTGGTTTTGGGTATGAAGGTACATTATTCATGATCACACTTTTATTATATGTTTATTATTACTGTTCATGATAAGATCATTATGTTAATTGGAACATGGAGCGACCACCCGGGAAAACAGTGCTACCACAAGGGAGGAATGGGACCCCTTGGCTGATTAATTAGGAAAGCTAGTGGAAGACTACCTTACCCGAAAGGGGCAAGAGCAGTAGGGGAGTGGTCAGTGTAGGGAGGCCCTCGGGAGGATTTTGCTGCGATGGCGGTCCTGCAAGGGATTCCTGCATTGGAGCTTCCTATAAACTGTAGCGGGTTTTCTGAAGCTAGTGGAACTTTGTAAAGGCCTCGTAGTGTTACCCTGCCTCGCCTCCTCGGTAGAGGTGTATGGGAAGTCGCGATCCCTTGGCAGATGGGTAACATGACTTGTGGGTAAAGATGCGCAACCTCTGCAGAGTGTAAAACTGGTATACTAGCCGTGCTCATGGTCATGAGCAGCTCGGACCCTCACATGATTAATCTATGGAACTTAAATTCAATTTGTCATATGCATTGCATCGCAGGTGATGTTGTTACTTCTGTTCTACTATTTAATTGGGTTGGTATTTATTTATACTTAGTAATTGCTAATAAAATTTTGACCAACTTTAAAAGAAATGCTCAGCTTCAACCATCTTCTTTGGTAAGCCTTACACTTCACTTGAGCTCCCACCTTTGGCGAGTTCATGCCACATTATTCCCCACGACTTGTTGAGCTATGAACGTATGTGAGCTCACTCTTGCTGTCTCACACCCCCCCACAGGTCAAGAACAGGTACCACAGGATGACGCGCATGGAGGATGCTGCGATGTGTTCGTGAGAGGTCTAGGCCGTCGTCTCCCAGTCAACTTTGGGTTGCTGGACCGTTGTCTCCTTATAATGTAATTATTTATTTTGTATAGAACTCCTGTTATGTAGTAAAGATGTGACATTCGATCCTGTGCCATGATTCATCATATGTGTGAGACTTGGTCCCGGCACACCTGGTGATTATGTTCGCGCCCGGGTCTTGGTGCCCCGAAACCCGGGTGTGACAGAAGTGGTATCAAAGGAATGTTGACTGTAGGACGAAACCTAGATAGAGATGGACAAACCATTTCCTACTTACCTTACTCTGACTCATTCTATACTCATCTCCTCTTGATCATGTCTCACCTTTTGCTATTCTACTCTGGTTACTCTTATCTTCTCTACCCTAAGACAAGATGGAGTTCACACCTTGGAATCCTACCACTATGATCTTTTTAAGAGATAGGGAACCTAAGACAAAATTTAAAACTATTTTCTTTATTTAAAAATGATTGGTTGATTGTGCTGATAACAAATGTCTGATTTGCTTATTTGATTGATTGAACTATTATAGATGGACATCTTAGCATGTACCACCATAAGGTATTGAATTAGCTATGGTAGGTAAGATATTAATCTGCTTAGCTAATAAAATCCCCCAAAGTAACCTTATTTGTAAATACCTGCCTTGTCTACTATTCTCTTACCATATGTATCTAACTCAGATGGTCAATACCAGGCGGGGTGGTGGAATTGATTTACCTCCTAATCGACACACTCGGTGGATATATAGACAACCCCAGCCACAGCCAGCAGAGATGAATCCTCCTAATCCTCCACCAGGCGGAGTTGACCCACTGATTGCAGCTCAGATGAGGATGATGCAGCAAATGGCGGACACTATGGCAGATATGCGCGCTCAGATGCAACAAGAACGCCAGGAAATGCGCCAGGAAAGAGAGGATGTACGTCGGGAGATGCGCCAAGAGCGAGAGGAGATACGTCAAGAGAGAAGGGCGCAACAGCAACAGCAACAAGCGCCACTGCCTCCACCTCCACCACCAATTCTACCTCGGGACAAGCACCGGGAATTCATGAGCCACAAACCACCAACCTTCTCCAACTCCACGGATCCACTACAAGCAGATGACTGGCTAAAGTCTATAGAAAAGATGCTCAACATAGCTCAGTGCTCGGACAGAGAGAAAGTACTCTACGCATCAGGTCGTCTTGCTGGTCCTGCTGCGGATTGGTGGGATGCGTACTACGCTGCTCATGCTGCTGTCGATACAATTACCTGGGCAGAATTCTCCACTCAATTCAGGAATTACCATATTCCTGCTGGGCTCATGAAGATTAAGAGGAAGGAGTTTCTATCCCTCAAGCAAGGAAGTATGTCCGTGAGTGAATATAGGGACAAATTCATCCAGTTATCTCGATATGCTCCTAGAGATGTTGAGGATGATGAGCAAAAGCAGGAGCTTTTTCTAGACGGTTTGATTGGACCCTTGCAATATCAACTGGTATCGCACACATTCCCATCCTTCCAAAGGCTACTTGACAAAGCTATTGCTGTAGAAAACAAGAGGAGTATATTTGGAGAGAAAAGAAGGGCTGCTAACCAAGGACAGGCTGGAAGTAGTTCTCGTCCTCGCTATACTACCACTCCAAGTACACCAGCTAGTGGCAGTTCTGGACAACAAACTCAACGGGCACCAACTGCTCCTCCGCAAGCAAGCACCCCAGCGGGACCCGTTGCTCCTAACACAACCACCAACAGGGCATGCTTCAAGTGTGGACAACAGGGACACTACGCCAACTACTGTCCCAACAGGGCTGCCTACACTACACCAGCTCCAATGAAACAAGGTCAGGCTTCAGCAGGAAAGAGTCAGCCCCTATCTATCAACTGGGGACAAGCCCATCATGCAGAAGTAGAAGCTGAACCAAGTGAACATGAAATTCAAGAAGAAGAGCTAGTTGAAGATGAAGTAGTCGGTGAAGAAGTCAACGAACAACAAGAATAGAGATAAACATAAACATAGATACATATATACATATTTTACTATTTGTAAGACCTAAATATTCGTTTAGCTAGTAGTAGTATTTTACTATTTTGGTAATAATAATAAGGTCTATTGACCCTATGTTTTGCTAATGAGTTATGAATCATGCTGAGATTTTGTTTGTGCATATGTTCTGAGAACAATATGAGTACACATCCTTTTTATTACAAATCTCGAGGACGCGATTTCTGTTAAGGGGGGTAGAATTTGTAGCACCCAATATTCTGATTTTGGGATTAGTAGAATCTTTCTAAACCAAAGTAAAGTGACCCTGATGAATATTTACACTTAGGAGTTCACCTCTTCTAAAAATAAATAGTAATATTAAAATAACGTCAGTTAAAACAAATAGAAACAAAAAAATCAGTCTGTGAGTTTCAAGAAATAAATAAGAAGATTCTTGTATGAGTTAAGATATTCATAAATGTTCTAAAAACGTTTAGTTTAAAGTCTCTTAATAGAGATTATTCCTTAAAAAGTATCTTCTATTAAAATGAATAAGTAATGAATATTGGTGCACTTTTAATTGGACCACACGCAAAGTGGTATTGCATTTGTATATATTGTTTGTGTATATGAATTATATATTTAAAAGTATTTGGATAAGTGAATAAGATAAATGAATAAATAGTACAAAATTCTAATTTACATGCTCGATCATTATTGAATGATGCATTTTTTTCTTGGAATTTGAATTGAAACAAAAAAAACAAATTAGAAAAGGAAAAGAAAAAAAAGAAGGCCATACCTGTTGCCGACCAGGACAAAACAAACGCTCTCCGTTTTTTTTCCTGCTGGCCGCAGCATGCAACTGATGGGGCCACTCCTAGAACCACGGCTACATAACCATGCGCCATGCACATGTGCTTTCGGCGGATGTGCGCTGCAGCCATGCACACGGAGACCCCCTAGACGCGATCTGCAAACGCCGCATGAGCCACCTCTTTGGCTGCTTGGATCCAGCAACACAGGACAACCAACCACCTCCCGATAACTAGGCAACCAAACTCAGACATGATTTCTTCTCCACCCGTAACAAACTAAAGCAATCTCAACAAACTTCCCAGGATTCACAGCAACCACTCACCCCGACCGCATCTCCCTACGACTATAAAACTAGGCTTCATGGCTTCCTCGCCCATCTACTCGTGCCGAATACCAGGATACGGGTTACCGTCGTGTGGGAGCTGCTGCCCTGTCCGACACCGAGAAGAGTATAGGAGAAACGAGCATCGGGCCGCTGTAGTTGACGTGCATATACGACGTCGCTCGAACTCACCTGGTGCTTGTATGGTATGTTGCTTTCTCTTCCCATAGCCGCCAGCCCTTTCTTTTTTTCTCTTTTCTGCAGTCGCAACAGTACTGCTGCCCGCTCTGGTGTGTTTCGGCCTTGTGCCCCACCCTGCGGGTCCCTGGCCGTGGGGCCCTCCCTCGCTGGAGCGGCTCAGCTCATAATGTGCAGCTCCAGCATGGTGGCCGAGAGCCCCTCTTCATGGCATAATGGAGATCCACCGCGGGAGGGCCTGCACGCAGTCGCGTTCCGGCTGAAAGGAGGAAGACAAGTTTCTAGCCGTAGATCCCCGATCCATTGGCCTGAAATAGATCGAGGGTTCCTTGAAGTTTTGAGCGTTGATGCGTGATCCGAAGGCCACAAATGTGTAACGGTTCACCTTAGTTAGATCTAATCATACCCGTCGATTTCAGATCTAAAGGTCCAGACTAGAACATACCCCTTCGCGCATGTCAAGTTGCAAAAGGGCACCTGGCTTTCTTGAAAATAAAACCTGCCGTCCACTCGGATTGTTTATTGAGTCTGAGAAAGTTTATGATTTAGCCCCTGACCTTCCTGGATTTGGGTGCTGAGCCCAGGAGATAGAAAAATCAGAAAAATAAATTTAGAAAATGATTTTAATGTGAAAATAAATGCTAGAAACTTGTATAATTCATATTTAATTCATTTTAACTCTAAATTGAGTCATTCCAGTTGCAATAATTTTGTATTAATATTGTTTATCACCTAGTACCTTTGTTTAGCCATGAAACTTGAATTAAAATTGTTCATTTGAATTAATCTATTCTAGGTGCTAAATAACTTCAGAAATTCATAACTCAATATCCGTAACTCCGTTTAGATCCATTCTAGTTGCATTAGTCTCACAATAATATTTATTATCATCTAGTAAATTTGTTTTGTCATGAAATATAGGTTAAAATGTTGCACTTAGTCTATTCTATACTTAACCACGTGGATCTTCGAAAAACCATAACTTCGTAACCGTAACCCCGAATTTAGCGGTTCTCGATCCCACGATCTCGTAGCGACGCGTAGAGTATTATTACGTAGTTTGTTCTTATGTTTGGTGTGATGTTTATTTTGCCTATACCATGTTTGTTTGTATTGCTACGATTAGCAGTGAGGTTAGGAGGATCTGAAGAATCATCCTGGTACCTGGAATCTCAAGTCCCAGGCAAGTTGTGCCCTTGATCACTTCTTTTTACCCACTCATGTTCTAATTAATCATAATGATCTGCATAGGTTAATTTTGATGGGACCCAATAGGTTACCCTAGTTTGTCTATCTTTATACCTTGTTTACCACTGAACTTTTTGGGTAGTACTTGCTAGTGCTTTATGTGGTTTTGGGTATGAAGGTACATTATTCATGATCACACTTTTATTATATGTTTATTATTACTGTTCATGATAAGATCATTATGTTAATTGGAACATGGAGCGACCACCCGGGAAAACAGTGCTACCACAAGGGAGGAATGGGACCCCTTGGCTGATTAATTAGGAAAGCTAGTGGAAGACTACCTTACCCGAAAGGGGCAAGGGCAGTAGGGGAGTGGTCAGTGTAGGGAGGCCCTCGGGAGGATTTTGCTGCGATGGCGGTCCTGCAAGGGATTCCTGCATTGGAGCTTCCTATAAACTGTAGCGGGTTTTCTGAAGCTAGTGGAACTTTGTAAAGGCCTCGTAGTGTTACCCTGCCTCGCCTCCTCGGTAGAGGTGTATGGGAAGTCGCGATCCCTTGGCAGATGGGTAACATGACTTGTGGGTAAAGATGCGCAACCTCTGCAGAGTGTAAAACTGGTATACTATCCGTGCTCACGGTCATGAGCAGCTCGGACCCTCACATGATTAATCTATGGAACTTAAATTCAATTTGTCATATGCATTGCATCGCAGGTGATGTTGTTACTTCTGTTCTACTATTTAATTGGGTTGGTATTTATTTATACTTAGTAATTGCTAATAAAATTTTGACCAACTTTAAAAGCAATGCTCAGCTTCAACCATCTTCTTTGGTAAGCCTTACACTTCACTTGAGCTCCCACCTTTGGCGAGTTCATGCCACATTATTCCCCACGACTTGTTGAGCTATGAACGTATGTGAGCTCACTCTTGCTGTCTCACACCCCCCCACAGGTCAAGAACAGGTACCACAGGATGACGCGCATGGAGGATGCTGCGATGTGTTCGTGAGAGGTCTAGGCCGTCGTCTCCCAGTCAACTTTGGGTTGCTGGACCGTTGTCTCCTTATAATGTAATTATTTATTTTGTATAGAACTCCTGTTATGTAGTAAAGATGTGACATTCGATCCTGTGCCATGATTCATCATATGTGTGAGACTTGGTCCCAGCACACCTGGTGATTATGTTCGCGCCCGGGTCTTGGTGCCCCGAAACCCGGGTGTGACAGGTTAGGATATCATCAGTTGAGAATCAAGGAAGCAGACGTTTAGAAGACGACATTTGTCACCCGGTACGGACAGTATGAGTTCACAGTGATGCCCTTTGGGATAACCAATGCACCCTCCTTCTTCATGAATCTTATGAATAAAGCATTTATGGAAGAGTTAGATAAGTTTGTCGTAGTATTTATTGACGACATCCTTATCTACTCCAAGAGTCATGAGGATCATGAGCATCACCTCCGGATTGTCCTCGAAAGACTCAGAGCACATCAACTCTATGCCAAGCTCAGCAAATGCGAATTATGGTTAGAAAAGATAGCCTTCCTCGGGCATATCTTAACAGAAGAAGGGATAGAAGTGGACCCATCCAAGGTAGAAGCAGTGTCCAAATGGAAGCAGCCATCCAACGTTAGTGAAGTTCAAAGCTTTTTGGGAATGGCGGGATACTACCGCCGTTTTATCAAAGGGATTCTCTAGCATAGCAAGACCCATGACCGAGCTCCTCAAGAAAGAAAACAAATTTGTGTGGACCCTAAAGTGTGAAGAAAGTTTCCAAGTCATCAAGAAGAAACTTACAACCGCGCCAGTTTTGACACTACCAGACATCCACCAAAGTTTTGTCATCTTCTGTGATGCTTCAAGACAGGGTTTGGGATGTGTACTTATGCAGAATGAGAAAGTCATCGCCTATGCATCTCGCATACTCAAGCCTCATGAGCAGAATTATCCAACCCATGATTTGGAATTAGCAGCCATAGTGCATACGCTCTGAAGATATGAAGACATTACCTGATTGGAAACAAATGTCATATATTCACAGATCACAAGGGCCTGAAGTACATTTTCACCCAACCAGATCTCAATCTTCGTCAGCGAAGATGGCTAGAGCTGATTAAGGATTATGACATCGAGATCCACTACCACCACAAAAAGGCCAATGTAGTAGCAGACGCCCTCAGCCGGAAACCTTTCGGGGACAAAGCAACCAACTTCTTGGAAGACTGGAAGAGAGAATCAGCTCAGCTAAATGCTTGTTTGGGAGAAAATGGCAGCATAGAAGTTAAATCGATACTGGAAGATCTCATTCGCAAAGCTCAGCATTTGGACACCGAGATGGTAGGACTTACAGAAAAGGCTAGCAAGGAACAACTTTCGGATCTCAGGACAGATGAAAAGGGGGCCCTTTGGTTCAGGAACCGTCTATGTGTGTCGAAAGGAGAGGCATGAGGAATCCTGCTCAACGAGGCCCATAACTCAACCTATTCTATCCACCTAGGGACTACCAAAACGTACCTAGACCTCAAGACTAGATACTGGTGAAGAGGAATGAAAAAGGTGATAACTCAGTATGTGGCTCGGTGTGATACTTGCCAACAAACTAAAGCAGAACATCAGAGGCCTGTAGGCCTACTGCAATCCCTCCCAGTGCCCAAATGGAAATGGGAGGAAATATGCATGGATTTCATGATCGGACTGCCTTGGACCTAAAAAGGGAACGATTCTATCTGGGTTATAATCGACCGTCTTACCAAGGTAGCTCACTTCATTCCATTAAAAACTACCTACGGGGGAGCCACCCTTGCCCGGATATATCTTAAAGAAATAGTCAGACTTCATGGCATTCCACGAAGAATAGTGTCAGACAAGGAAACACAATTCACCTCAAAATTTTGGTTGAGCCTTCAGCAAGCTATGGGCACCAAGCTAGACTTCAGCACCGCCTATCACCCCTAGTTAGATGGACAGACGGAAAGAATCAATAAAGTCCTTGAAGATTTGCTGAGAGCCTGTGTACTGACCTTCAACAGAAACTAGGAGTCCAGTTTGCCGTATGTAGAATTTTCAAATAACAACAGTTACCAGGCCAGTATCAAGATGTCACCTTTTGAATCCTCGTATGGAAGGAAGTGCTAGACCCCTCTGATGTGGTCCAACATAGGGGAGAAGACCCTAGAAGGGCATGCCTTCATTAAGGAGGCAGAAGAGAAAGTTGCCCTGATCCGCAAAAGACTACTTGAAGCTCAGAGTCGGCAAAAGAGTTACGCAGACAACAGAAGGAGAGAACTCAATTTCGAGGAAGGAGATTTTGTCTACCTCAAGGTCTCCCCAATGCGGGGAGTCAAAAGATTCCAAGCTAAAGGGAAGCTAGCTCCACGATTCATCGACCCCTATCCTATCATCGGCATAATAGGGCCCGCAACTTACCGCCTTCAATTGCAGAGTCCATGTCACATATCCACAATGTATTTCATGTATCTCAACTCTGCAAATGCTTGAAAGTACCAGAGAGTCACATCTTAGAAGAGTCAGTTTAGATTATGAAGGATCTGCAGTATCGAGAAAAGCCAGTGAAGATTCTCTATTCAGCCATTTGAAAGACCTGAAACTCAGAAGTAAGGCTCTGTAAAGTCCAGTGGAGCATAGAAGGAGAAGAGGAGGCTACTTGGGAGAGTGAGGACTCTTTGAGGAAGGAATACCCTTACCTTTTCTCGAACCCAGTCTGAATCTCGAGAGCGAGATTCTTTTAAGTGGGGTAGGTCTGTAACATCCCAATTTTGATCCTGAGGTTAGAAACCCTAAACTCCTAACCCCCCTTATTATCTCCTAAGACCCCATCTCAAGAAGCATTTTATTCATCATATGCATACACCATGATTGCTAGTAACACTTCACATAGAATATTTCATTTTGGACACCTAGAAAATTTATATGAATTTTTGTTTAAAGGAAAAAGGGGTTAAGGAAAAGGAAATAGAAAAGAAATAGAAAAAGAAAAAAAAGGGGGAATCCCCCCTCGGCTGGGCCGGATCCGGCCCAAGCCTTCTCCCCTTCTCTCTCCTGCACACCCGCACTCCTCCCCCGCCCACGGCCCACGCGGCCCATCTCCCACGCGCCCTCCCACGCACCACACCCTTCCCTCCTCCGCTGACCGCCTGGCCCCACCCGTCAGCCATGCCCTCTCTTTCTCCTTCGCACCCGCTCTTCCGCTGACAACCCGGTCCCACCCGTCAGCCCCTTCTCTCTCGCCCGTGATTGGCCATCAACGTGATCATTGCCAGCCATCGTCTACCCCGTCTCCTCGCCATTAACTCACTACCAGCTGAATTGGCGCCTTGCGTCCTTGCGCCCTGTGACCGAGCCGTCCCGTCGCCACCGCCTGCTCGAGCCAACCCGTCGCCACCACTGTGTGCCATCATCGTCATCGCAAGCATGCCTCGCCGGTGCATGCCACCTCCTCCCCCTCCCCGCCCACCTATAAAAGGACCACCCCGAGCCCCTCATCTCCTCGCACCAGTCTCGGCCACTCCCTCCCCCTCCCTTGGGCCCAATCGAGCTCGGCACCGTCGTCTCTCCCCTCTCTGGTGTCTCTCTCTCCCCTCTCAGGTGGCTTAAAGTCTAATTGCTATAGTTCACGAGCTCCGCCACTTCTCCACAAGAACAGTGCACCCTTCTCCTTCGCCTATCGTGCCCAGTAGCCCCACCGACGACCTCGCCGCTGCGAGAACCCGCCACCTCGCCGTGGACTGGCCATCCCAAGTGCCTATCGGTCAAATTAACCCCTCCACCATGACCCCCTACCCCTACCCATGCTTCGCCACCTCCCCAACCACCCGGAATCGGATCACCGGTGGAAAACCGCCGTCGAACTCCGACGACCGGTTTTCCCTCCTGGCCGGACCCCCGTCTCGCCACCCTAACGCCATCACCCCTCGCTGGCACGTGGGTCCGTGCCCACGGCGCCGTCCTCGCTTTGTTCCCGCAGGCAGGCTGAGTTGGGCCGGCCGCACGCGTGAGCGCGCTCGCTGGGCCGAAATCCCCCCGGGGCCCAGCTAACCGAGAATCCCTTCTCCCTTTTATTTTTTTCCTTTTTATTTTCCTATTTTCATATATATGTATATATGTTGATATTTTATGCACCAAAAATAGTCCAAATATTCTTTAAGTCACATAATAATAATATTTGGAACTTGACACACTTTGCTATGTCACAATGGTTGATGTAGTGTTTATTGCCTGTTTGTGCTAGACGAAGAGGGATCCGATCCTCCGGAAATCATAGCTCTGAAAGAAGGGAAGGAGCCTGACCTCTCGGAAATAGACCTTTTGTGCCAAGAGAACTTTGACAAAGGCAAGTCCATTCTTCCCTTGATGCATGAATTACCTATTCTTTCTACCACTGCCTAAGCCGGTAATATGGGTTGGGTTCTATGCATTGTGAGTCGAGTGATAGCCTGCATTAAAGAATATCTTTTGGGAACAAAATGTGGGTCGAGGAAATCGTGGTTTTTTCTAAAGAGAAAAATGTTTTTCAAAGAAGTGTATGATGAAGGGTATTCACCCTTATCACCTTTTGAGTGGGATAGTCAGGGACTCCCTGATTTAGGGGAGGGCCTCAGGTGTTGGCTCAGCCGGGTTAGGTGTGAGCAGGAAGGATTGTCCCCTCATATAAGGACCGGTTTGTCATCCTTCACTACATGTACTCATGACAAGTACAACCACTCGAGACTGTATGGGCAGTCACTCAATCTGAACTTGTACGGTCCAAACCCAGGGTTGTGATGGCTAGGGAGCACCGGGAGGATAAGGAGGGGGAATGTTTTGTCCGGTTTGGGCATGGCGGTGGCCTGACTCCTTCCGGTATAATCGCTAAGGTAAGGACGTGCAAGGAAGGAAAGAGATTCAGATTCGGGCCTCATTGGCCATGAGACCGTAGAGCCGGACTAGTGGGTAAAGTGTACCCCTCTGCATAGAGTTTGAAATCTATTTGAATAGTCTATGTCCACTGGTATGGACGAGTCTGGTGTGGTATGACAATTAGTGTTTTTGATCTCCGTAAACAGGGAAGTGTGTGTGGGTGTTTTTGGAAATAAAAGAAATACCACGGGAGCGGGAAACTCGGTGGTGGTTGAGTGTGAAAATGTGCTACCTCTCTCTGGGGTAAACCATCAAAGTATAGCCTTTCTCTAAAAAAAGAAAAGAGAGACTTCAACTCCACCATACCAAGCATGTACTATATAGGTCTCTATCTCTTTACGGGTGGGTTGGGCTTGCGGAATACCTAGTGTATTCACCTAGATTCATTTATGTTTTCAGCTGTTGAAGACTTCTTTTCTGCTATGTTCAACTAGAAAGGGGCTGTGTCTGCACCTAGTCTACCTATGGCTTGGGCTAGATGATCTTCTACTGTGTTTTGGCTCGCTAGAGCTTGTATTTTGGTATTGTAATAACTGTTATTCGAAACTCTATACTATTTGAAGAAAGGAATGTGTTTACTAGCCTCCTGGGACTAGTAATTATATCACATTTGAGTCCCAAAGGATCGGGACGCTTCACCTCAGGGGCTACACCCGACAAGTGCGCTCTCGCGCACCCATCGGAAACAAACCTTTACTTCTTAGGGTTAAGCACCATACCCGCACAGTGAATAGAAGAGCCTCCAAACAAGTGTCAAAACACTTCCTTGGAGGGCTCGGGGGCT
This sequence comes from Zea luxurians, assembly GCA_029449295.1. Classification (NCBI taxonomy): domain Eukaryota; kingdom Viridiplantae; phylum Streptophyta; class Magnoliopsida; order Poales; family Poaceae; genus Zea; species Zea luxurians. Next base: position 169,408 of record JAOPSE010000807.1, read on the forward strand.
ACCGTCGAGTATAGTGATTAGGGGTACCTAGATTACACCGGCCGAGGTCCCCTCTCCCCAGAACGGCAGTCTCTGTCTCGCATGAGCCCGTCTTGGGTAAGGAAAACAAACCAAGGGCAAGACTCGACCAAAGTCTACAGGATATCGGAGCATTCAATGCACATACCTACCCCACCTAGAGTTGCAGGTGTACAGGAGCAACAAGATAGCGGTCCTGTCGAGCTTCACCAACTACGATGACACATGCGACCACTGTTCACGCACGCCGTGTGCCAACTCCCGATGGGATGTAAGATACGACAAACTCCACCTCTGAGAGCACCTAGAGGGGGGGGGGTGAATAGGTGATCTTGTAAAAATCAACACTAAATAGCACAAACTTGGTTTTTGAAATGTTAGTGGAATCAAAACCAATGAGCTATGTCTAAAGAGAAAGAGTTGACTTTTTCACTTAATTGCTCTTCACAAGGTGAGTATTAAACTTAGAGCAATTATCAAGTGAGTTGAAGCAGAGAGAATCGCACACGGTTAACAACAGGTGACACGGTGATTTTTATCCCGTGGTTCGGCCAAGTAGAACACTTGCCTACTTCCATATTGTGGCGTCCCAATGGACAAGGGTTGCACTCAACCCCTTTCAAGCGATCCAATGATCACTTGAATACCACTGTTTTCTTCCTTATAGCAGATATTTCCCTTTATGATGATCTCCACAAGTTGAAGTCTCTCACCCTTACAATATTGATCACAATGAAAACCACAAGAGTAAGGGAGGGAAAGAAACACACGCAAGAGCTAGAGTCGCAGCAACGACACGCACACAAGTCAAGAAACGAGCACACAAACATAGCGCAGCGAGGTCATAACTCAACAAGTGCTCAAATCTCAAACACAATGATCTGGATGCGTGCTTGCGGTGTATAGACATCTTAGGATGCTCAATGGAGGCTTGGTGTTATGATCCATGCACCTAGGGGTCCCTTTTATAGCCCCAAGGCAGCTAGCAGTCGTTGGAACTCCATTTGATAAGTAATTCTTGCCTTCTGTCCATTGGTGCACCGGACAGTCCGGTGCACCACCGGATATGAACAATGCACGATTTCTTTCTTTCTTTGGCGAAGCCGACCATTGAACCCTCAGTCCACTTGGCACATTGGACACTGTTCGGTGCACACCGGACAGTCTGGTGCGGCCTAGTGACCGTTGGCTTTAGCCACGCGTCGCCCGTTGATTACGCTGCCGACCGTTGGTGCGGGCGCTGTTGGCTCACCGGACAGTCTGGTGCTGTCGACGTTTTGGACCCGGGGGGTCCCTGGACCAACGAGTGATATTGTCGCTGCGTGCCCCTACCCAGATGGGTTGGCGCGAGATGGAACACAAGAGGTGGGACAAGCCTTGTATTATCCTGCACCAGGGGTGCCGCTCGTAGTAGGGGTTACAAGCACGTTGCGAGAGGGAAAGAGAGAGAGAGAGAGTGAGAGGGAGCCTGTTCGTTCGCTCCTTCCCCCGCGCGAACCCCCCTCTAGGATGGCCCTGGACCTCCCTTTTATAGACGCAAGGAGAGGGTCCAGTCGTACAATGGGGGGTGTAGCTATGCGCTAATGTAACACCCCTAGTGTTACTGTAACTAAAACTTGAGCATGACATCATAAACATGGCATTGCATATGTTTGACACACCTAGAATGCATTTACTAGGTAAAAATTTCAAACAAGTTGTATTATTTTGATGTTTTGCAAATAGAACCCTGGAATAGGATACCTAACCCTAAATAGGGATTAAGGGGGTAAAACATGACCCAAATTGAGAAAACCCAAAAGCTTTAGTGGAATAGTCATCAAATGCTCCCAAGAATGAATTTGAATCACATTTATACACTTGGGATACCAGAAACTCTAATTGAAACCCTGGAAAACCCTAAATCCAAACCCTAGGGGCCTATGTGCAAAAACAGTGCACATTTGGACTACAGTGTGAAAACTACTATGTTAAAGCATATGAAGTCGTATGGTTCACAAATATAGGGATTTGCAAGTGAAACCCTAAGTTTTGGGTTTATTTGCAAAAAGTACCAAGTGAACTATATATTAACTAAGTCTGAAATCAGAGTTTTGGCTCAACTTTGGAGCTCTGTAGCTTTCAAATTTGTGAGAATTTGCCCTAGGTCACCACATCAAATTTGTAGACCTATCAAAGGAGAACAACTTTGCTTAAGGGTGTAAGCATAGTTGTTGAGAAGAAATTGGAGATAATTAAGCCCAAAGTTGGACTGTCAGGCTGATAAGTCTGAATTTCAGACAGACAGTGACCTAGATCCAAGTTTGAGAGCCATCTCGACTATGATCCAGTGAGAATCTACCTAGGGTTGCTATAACAAAGTTGTAGAGTTATTATAGAGGAACAACTTTGTTATAGGTGTTTGGGTTTGGTACCATATGGAATTGAGAGAAAATCTGGCCTCAAGTCACTCGGTCAGGCCATCTGATGGTGGATTGCCATGGTACAGTACATCAGAGGGGGAGATAAGGATCAGCCCTCGCTGGCGATAAGGATGCCACTGCGGCTCGGATGGGTCGTCGGCGGCCGCAGTAAAGGTCCCCGGCGACGTGGCAGTAAGTTACTTAGGTGGCAGGCCCCGGTTAATCGACGACCACCGTGCCATCACCGGAATCCGCCGCGCGGTAAGCTTGCCAGCACATCTGAAATCCGCGATCCATATCCAAATCCGGTCGACGGCCTATAAATTGCGCTCGGGTTTGGTTTCTTCGCCACATCCCGCACCTCAGTGCTTAAGCAATTGACTCAGTTTCACCTGAAACCGTGCGCAGTCCACAAATTTTCCCCTCCCGTGTTCTTAGCTCCACCGTGAAGAACCCCTTCGTGGCCAGCACTCTTCGGGTCAGTAATTATCAGATTACTTCTTGTTCTAGTTTTCTTTTGATCTCCTATTGCTCTCAATGCCAACCAATTGAAATTCAGCCGAAGCCCATCATCGGAACACACACTTGCTCTGTAAAACGCCGCCATGACTACCCCCTCTGTCGACCCACTCTTTGATTCCTATTTCGCCCAAATCCAAGTGTGTACCTAACCTCTGGTGAACCCGTGAGCCTTTCCCCAGCCTCAATTTGGTTATCCACACCGTCGTTTGGTCGGAACGCGTTCATCCCCATGCCCATCCGCCCAGTCACCGTGGACTGATCGATTCAATGCCCCCTTGATGAAATTGATGAGGGGGAAGTGTTTGGTAGGGGTTTAATTGCGTCCCTCTCGCACGGGAGCTCCAGCCGTAGCGTCGTCCGGTCAGAATAGGCTCGCCGGAGTGCGGCGAGGTCTGTTCATCATCGTGGACCTTAGTCTCCAAAGGAATGGAAGGTGGAGGTCCTCTTTGTAAACCGTCAGTGACTCATCTCAATAGTGCGTTGACCTTGCTTCGGGATATTCAAAAGGATAGGGATCTCAATGCAAAGTTGGCGCGAGCGCAGGCGCGCTTCTGCTCATTATTGGGCGTGTAATGTAAATTGGATGGTTTTCCTTTGGCACATTATATTTGTTTCCAAATGTTTGTTGCCACAGATGCCGTCCAAGACCTGATCACAGGATGCAGCCGGAACCTCCAGTGGGAGGGAGTCCACCCCAAATCCACCTCCAGTCCCTCCCACACTTGTCGGGGCTATCACCGCCTTGGTAAATGCGACAGCGGATAATACCCGTTTCCTACGGGAAATGGCGGGTCAGCAATTTCAACAAGGCAGACGGGGCTATCCGCAAGGGCCATGTGAGACATCCTATTTAGACTTCTCCGAAACGCGTCCACCGCTGTTTGTCAAAGCCGAAGACCCTTTAGAGGCAGACGAATGGATTCGTGTCATCGAGCAAAAGTTTGGACTTCTGCGATGTTCTGAAACCTAGAAGCCCTTGTTCGCAGCCCAGCAACTGCGCGGCCCTGCCAGCACCTGGTGGGGAAATTTTATGGCCGTTCAACCGGCCAATCATCACATAACATGGGAAGAATTTAAGTTGGCCTTCCGCGAACATTACATACCAGAAGGTGTACTTCACATGAAACAAGAAGAATTTATGAAGCTGAAGCAAGGAGGGGATACTGTTAATCAGTATCTCAATAAATTCAATCATTTGTCTAGTATGCAATCGATCAAGTTAACACCGATCTGAAGAAGAAGAATTGTTTCATGCGAGGACTGAATGATAGGATGCAAAGAAAAATGGCTACTTGCATTGACCTTACCTACAGAAGGGCTGTCAGCACAGCGTTGGCAGTCGAATCTAAATATGCAAGTTCTGGAAAGATCAAGGGGAGTGGCGGAAATAGGCCTACTCAGGGCCCTGAAAAAGGCAACGATTTGTTATCCGGCCTGTTAATCAGGGTCGTTCTTCAGCACGTCCACCCTCCTTCCCATTTAAACATCCAGTATTCATCCGTCCCAACACTGCCCCTACAACAACAAGTCAGCCAGGTGCCCCTGGCACTCGATTCCCTGCTCTTCCCAGTTCATCGGCAGGATGTTTTAATTGTGGAAAATCTGGGCATTTTATCAAGGATTGCCCTTATCCGAAGCAAAACAAGCCAAACAATCCACAAGGATCTGGGAATTCATCTCAAGCCAAGGGAAATACTATGGGCAAAAATACAAAGAAGACGGGACGCATATATTATACGCTAGTGGCCACCACACCGGATGGTGAACCGGTCATGATGGGTACGTTCCTTGTGGCCAATCATCCCGCAATTATTCTCTTTGATTCTGGTGCTTCCCATACATTCATCAGCAAGAAATTTGTGGAGCAACATTGCATTTCTTACCATGAATCAAAATAGGGGTTTAAAATTCAGTCACATGGGGAACAAATCTTTACTAGAGAAGTGGCCTATCAGGTGCCCATAACATTGGCCGGACGGGACTTTCCTACTAATATGACAGTTCTGAAAGGCCAATACATAGATGTGATTTTGGGCATGAATTGGCTGGCTCGACATAAAGCAACCCTCAACACTGATCAGAGAACCATCAGGTTGAGTCATAATCAAGAAGAAATTCTCTTGTCTATCCCCATTCCAACCAAAATTACTGGCAGAGTTTATGAAGCCATTATACCGGAAGTCAAGGATATTCCGGTAGTATGCGAGTTCCCAGATGTCTTTCTAGAGGATTTGCCTGGATTGCCACCCGAGAGGGATGTAGAGTTTGTAATTGAATTGAAGCCCGGTACGGCTCCCATTTCTAGAAGATCGTACCGCATGCCTCCAAATGAGCTGGCAGAACTGAAGATTCAGTTACAAGATCTACTATCGAAAGGATTCATCCAGCCAAGCTTGTCACCATGGGGTTGTCCTGCCATATTCGTCAAGAAGAAGGATCAAACTTTACGTATGTGCATTGATTATCGACCCCTGAATGAGGTCACTATCAAGAACAAGTACCCTCTTCCACGAATTGACATTTTATTTGATCAGCTGACCAGGGTGAGGCTATTCTCCAAGATTGATCTCAGATCGGGCTATCATCAGATCCGTATTCGGCCCAAGGATATACCAAAAACCGCATTCACTACGCGGTACGGATTATTTGAATACCTGGTAATGTCTTTCGGACTGACGAATGCTCCTGCCCACTTCACTTATCTGATGAACTCGGTATTCATGCCCGAATTGGACAAATTTGTGGTGGTCTTCATAGATGATATTTTGATATATTCAAAAAATGAAGAGGAGCATGCTCAACATTTACGGATCGTATTAACGCGCTTGAGAGAACATCAATTATATGCCAAGTTTAGTAAGTGCACATTTTGGCTGGAAGAAATTCAATTTCTGGGACATGTTCTATCTGCCAGGGGGATTGCGGTAGATCCCAGCAAAGTCAAGGACATTTTGGAGTGGAAACCCCCAACCACTGTTCACCAAGTCCGAAGTTTCCTTGGACTGGCTGGTTATTACCGCCGATTTATACCAGATTTTTCTAAACTTGTGAAGCCAATCACAAGTCTATTGAAGAATGAGACTAAATTCAATTGGTCTTTTGAGTGTAATGAAGCTTTTAAAAAATTGAAGATATTATTAACCACTGCTCCGGTATTGGCTCAACCGGATATTAACAAGCCATTTGATGTGTATTGTGACGCATCTGGCAGTGGTCTCGGCTGTGTATTAATGCAAAAAGGCCGAGTAATTGCGTATGCTTCAAGGCAGTTACGCCGGCATGAGGAGCATTATCCTACTCATGATCTAGAGCTAGCTGCAGTGGTTCATGCTCTGAAGATATGGCGTCATTATGTACTGGGAAATGTTTGTCATATTTATACAGACCACAAAAGTTTGAAATATATCTTTACCCAGTCTGAACTCAACATGAGACAAAGGAGATGGCTTGAGCTTATTAAAGATTATGAACTGGAGATCTATTATCACCCAGGCAAGGCTAATGTAGTGGCAGATGCACTCAGTCGCAAGGCCTCCTGCCATTGCCTAACTATGGGGACTTCTGACATTACGTTGTGCCAGGAGATGGAGAATCTAAACCTGGGTATGATTCAACATGGGACTTCAAATCACATGAAGCTTGAGTCAGTCATCCTGCAAAGGATAATCGACACACAAAAGAATGATGAAGGCATGAAACATATTCATGAAAAGATTGAAGCTGGCAAGGCCAATTGCTTCCGAAAAGATGATCAAGGTGTTGTATGGTTCAATAACCGCATAGTTGTGCCAAAAAATGAAGAAGTCCGCCAGCAAATTCTGGATGAAGCACATCTTAGTCGCTATTCTATTCATCTCGGAAGCACTAAGATGTATCAAGATCTGAAACAACATTATTGGTGGACGAAGATGAAAATTGAAATTGCACGCTATGTGGTTAGATGTGACACTTGTAAACATGTCAAGGCCATGCACCTAAAAGCTGCCGATCCATTACAGTCGCTACCAATACCCACATGGAAATGGGAAGACATAAGTATGGACTTTATTGTGGGATTGCCCAGGACTGCCAAAGGGTATGATTCTATCTGGGTTATCATTGATCGACTCACAAAGATCGCCCACTTCCTACCCGTCAGGGCAAAATACACAGTGGCCACTTATGCAGCATTATACATTGCTCGTATTCTCAGTTTGCACGGGGTTCCGAAGACTATAGTGTCGGATCGTGGACCTCAATTCGTATCCAAATTTTGGGAAGAACTTCATAAATCCCTAGGTACTAAATTGCTCCACAGTTCGGCCTATCATCCTCAAACAAGTGGGCAGACTGAGAGGGTTAATCAAATACTTGAAGATATGCTACGGGCATGTGTGCTGGACTTCTCACAGAAATGGGATGAATGTTTGCCATTAGCGGAATTCTCATATAATAATAGCTATCAAGAAAGCATCAAGATGGCACCCTTTGAAGCTTTATATGGACGACGATGTCGTACTCCGCTAAGTTGGTCTGAACCAGGTGAAAGGTACTTCTTCAGGCCTGACCTGGTAAAAGAAACCGAAGAGAAAGTTCAGAGAATAATACATAATTTGAAGAAAGCTCAAACCCGTCAGAAGAGTTATGCAGACAAAGGACGAATGCCCTTATATTTTCTTGAGGGAGACTATGTCTACCTAAAAGTTTCGCCAATGAAGGGCATATCGCGTTTCGGGGTCAAAGGGAAACATGCACCACGATATATTGGTCCTTTTCTCATTCTTGAAAGATATGGGCCAGTGGCGTATCGAATTCAACTACCCAAAACTTTGTCTGCTGTACATAATGTGTTCCACGTGTCCCAATTGAAGAAGTGTCTTCGGGTACCAGATCGAACCGTTGAAGTGACAGATGTTGTCCTTAAGCCAGACTTAACATATTTAGAGCACCCTATTCGAGTCTTGGATCAAAAGGACAGGATTACCCGGAGAAAAACTCTCAAGTTTTACAAGATACAGTAGAACCAACATTCCAAAGATGAGGCTACATGGGAAACTCAAGACTTTTTAGATAAGAATTTCCCAGGCTTTTAGCCTCTTGTAATTTGTAAAGTGTACAACATTGCTGTAATAATGAAGTGAGTCCCAACCCACCCTTGCCTTGTACCAAAAATAAGGAAATAAAAATGTGAAACATTTCCTTTTCCATTACTTATCCTAGGACTTCTAATCTCGGGACGAGATTCTTTTATGGGGGGAAGGATGTAACACCCATAGTGTTACTGTAACTAAAACTTGAGCATGACATCATAAACATGGCATTATATATGTTTGACACACCTAGAGTGCATTTACTAGGTAAAAATTTCAAACAAGTTGTATTGTTTTGGTGTTTTGCAAATAGAACCCTGGAATAGGATACCTAACCCTAAATAGGGATTAAGGGGGTAAAACATGACCCAAATTGAGAAAACCCAAAAGCTTTAGTGGAATAGTCATCAAATGCTCCCAAGAATGAATTTGAATCACATTTATACCCTTGGGATACCAGAAACTCTAATTGAAACCCTGGAAAACCCTAAATCCAAACCTAGGGGCCTATGTGCAAAAACAGTGCACATTTGGACTAAAGTGTGAAAACTACTATGTTAAAGCATATGAAGTCATATGGTTACAAATATAGGGATTTGCAAGTGAAACCCTAAGTTTTGGGTTTATTTGCAAAAAGTACCAAGTGAACTATATATTAACTAAGCGTGAAATCAGAGTTTTGGCTCAACTTTGGAGCTCTGTAGCTTTCAAATTTGTGAGAATTGGCCCTAGGTCACCACATCAAATTTGTAGACCTATCAAAGGAGAACAACTTTGCTTAAGGGTGTAAGCATAGTTGTTGAGAAGAAATTGGAGATAATTAAGCCCAAAGTTGGACTGTCAGGCTGATAAGTCCGAATTTCAGACAGACAGTGACCTAGATCCAAGTTTGAGAGCCATCTCGACTATGATCCAGTGAGAATCTACCTAGGGTTGCTATACCAAAGTTGTAGAGTTATTATAGAGGAACAACTTTGTTATAGGTGTTTGGGTTTGGTACTGTTGGGGACTTGTCCTCAAATGCTAAGAATCAAGAACAAGGCAACATAGAAAGTGTTAAATGTTAAACTCCTTCGTCCTTAAAAACATTATATCTCTTCGGATATAATGAATCTTGGACAAAGGTTACAAAGGAAAAGACCTTCGTAAGGTTGATAGATGGTAAAAAAGAGTACACATATGTAAAACACAAGTAATGATACAAGTATTATCACCAACTTATTTTTATTACCAAATTTATAAAAACAAATTACAAATGTACCTTTGGATTGATGGAAAGTAAAGGTACAATCGTGATGCGGAAGAGCGTATGCCAAGTCAGCGTGAACAGTACGGGAGTGTTGTTCATCTATTTATAGGCACGGGACGCAGCCCGTGTAAAATTACATTGATGTCCTTTACATTTGACAATATCTTTATAGCAATCCTTTGAGGTTTAACTTGACTTTTCATCTTTAAGTCGGTTCCTCCTTTCTGCCGTCATGCCGAAGCTTTTCTGCACGCAGCTTCGTAATCGTCTTATCCTTCGTTGTGGTCGCTTTCCGCCCCGGTGAAGCTTCGTCTTGAGCGTGCTTTTGTACATCCACAACCTGATTCCGAAGGTGCCTGTTCGCATGTTTCACTCGGAAAATATTGTCAAATCATACTTTTGAGGACCTTTGGAAGCCGAAGGCCCCCAACAGTAGCCCCTCGCAATATTAATTTACTGTAATGATAAATTCATATTGCGACGTGGATGAAGGCTTTAAGCCGAAGGTCCGAAAAAAACACCTTCCTTTTGCTAGAATAGCAACAGTCATTGACAAATGGAGCCCTCCAATTTTTGACGCACTGGGTGTATAAATAAGAGCTCGCCACAAGTTTATCTGACACGCTCTTTTGCCATCTGCTTTTTACTCACCCAGCTTTTCATCCTACGCGCGACAGCACTTGCTTGGCTTTAGATTTTTAAGCTTCGGTTTCGAGTGTAGTTTGCCAGCATTTGCGAAGATGCCTGAGGATAAGAAAGTCGTTGGTGCTTCGAAGCTAAGCCTTTCTGAGGAAATGCACCTGGGTTTTCTTGAATTAATGTCGAAGACTAATACGGAGAAGATTACCAGGGATATTTTGGAGGGTTTATCTGAAGATACTGGCGACAGTGATAGTTACGATCTGGATAGTGGTGGTGAAGATTCCGAAGATCGATCGTGGCGACCAAGCCATGCAGTTTTTGGTAAGTCCAGCATTAAGGAAAACCATCTTGTCAATATGAGAGGGAGATACTTTCGGGACTTGTCTATTGTGAGGGCTGACGAAGGAGAGAAGACTTGTCCAACTCCCAAGGAAAATGAGGTCGTGATATTCCGAAGCTTCTTGAAAGCTGGATTACGATTTCCCTTGAGTAATTTTGTCGTAGAAGTATTGAAGACATTTGAAATCTACCTTCACCAGCTTATCCCCGAAGCGATCATAAGGATGAACATTTTCATGTGGGCCGCAAGAAGCCAAGGTTTGGAACCTAACGCAAAGAGCTTCTGTAACATACACGAGCTATTGTATGAGACAAGGCCCTAGGGCAAAGAGCAGTATCACAACAACTTTGGTTGCTACAGCTTCGTCGCTCGGTCTGGGTCTAGCTGCCCTGTGTCAACCTTTCGAAAGAGGTGGCCCGACGACTGGATGACAGAATGGTTTTACATGAAAAATGACCTGAAATCACGTGAAGATATCAAGGGTATCATTATGCGCCCTATCTGGCAATGCTTCGGCCTCCGAAAGCCGAAGGTGGTAATGGATGAAGCAGCCGAAGAATGCCAGAGAGCCTTCAGCGTGGTTTGCTCTTTTATTGGGACAAGGGATTTGGTCCAAGAGCATATTGCCTTCAGAGTTTGGCCACTTGCAGAAAAGTGGGAAATGCCGAAGGAGACCATCAAGGAACCTGACGAAGGCGGGTTAGTTAGGCTGAAATACACATTCAAATACGAAGATAAGTTTGTTGAACCAGATGATGACTGGTTGAAAAGTATTGAGGCCATAAGTGACGAATTGCTTGGGGTATATTCGAAGGCCAAAGATACTGCACTATTAGCGGCCTTCGGAGGCCGAAAAAAGAAGAGGCTTAACCGAGTATTTGATGCAATTGGGTTTATCTACCCCGACTACCATTACCCATCGCGAGGCCCAGTGTTCTTACAGCGCCTAGGCGAGCAAGTGCACCGGCCAACCGCCTTAGCGCCTAGGCGGCGCCTAGGCGACGCCTAGGCGGGTATGGCGAGCAAGGCGGCCAGTTTTGCCCGGGCGCCTGGACGCCTAGGCGTCGCCTAGGCGACGCCTTAAGAACACTGGCGAGGCCAAAAAAGGAAAAATACTTCTCCTGCAAAGGAAATTGCTTCAGCTGCTCTTAGTGAACCAGCGCCGGAGAGGAAAAAGGTAAAGATGCTCACACACCCTCCACGTTATATTGAGCCGGCCACAGTGCCTGAGTTTATTAGTGAGGCCCCTTCGGCCACCGAAGCTAGAGAACCAACTCCAGTGCCGAAAACCGAAGAAATGGCCGAAGTACCATCAACAGAAAAAACAGAAGAACCGAGGACCAAAGATACAAAAACACTAGAAATTTTAAGTCCTTCTACAAAATTTGAGGGAGCAAAAAGCCAAAGGGGTCCAGCAGCGACCCCGAAAAGAAAAAGGATGGTTAATGTGCTGGATGTTTTGGAGACAATTAAATCTTCAAGCATAACTCCGAAGAAAACTGCTGAAATTTCTGAAGTGTCCACTGAAGCCTTTGTTGCTGAAGCTTCGAAGCAACAGTTTGAAACTAAAGCTGGGCCTTCAGAGCCCACCAAGGTAAGACCTTTGGAGGCCAAAGAAACAAAAATGACAGAGGCAACTTTGGTTGAAGAAATTGACACTGCCGCCCCCGAAGCATCTTCCAAAATACGTGATTATATTGTGCGACATGCTTCGGGGAAGAAATTATCTGAAGAAGAGATTTTTGAAGCTAATCACTATGCCCGAGAACTGAAGTATCCGAAGGGGGCCCTAGTGTTCAATGGGATAGATGAAAATGACTTTCTATACTGTCTCCCAGACAGCAAAGAATTGTCCGTCTGCTGGGAGATGGCTAGAAGAATGGGGTTCCCGAAGCTTGAAGCTGGTCTCTGCGCCATGACAAAGGACGATCTTGCGGATAGCCTTGCATACAATAGTCTGAAGGTAAAGATTGTAAATTTTGAAGCTTATGAATTTTAGATTATTCTTTTGTTCTTATGTTAATCCATTCATTCTTTTGAATAGGGCTTAATACTTAGCAATGCCTTAAGGGCTCAAAAGAATGCTGAAGATGAGAGCTGTACTATTGCTCTTAACAACCTTCGGACAGAGGTTATCAGGCTAAGAAACGAAGCCTTGGAGAAGGACAAAATCCTGGTTACATTAGTGGATAAGATAAAAGGAAACGAAGCTAATTCTAAAATTGAAGCCGAAGCTCAGAAGCGCGAAATCGAGGATCTTTGGAAACAACTAGCCCAAGCTAAAGAAGAACGCATTCTTGAAGAAACAAAATGAGAACTAAGTGATCAATGGGCAAATCATTTGGAAGTGAATGTTGAAGAGCTTCGTGCTTCGAAGAAAAGGTGCTACGATAAATCCATAGAGTGTGTTAAGAAAATAAAATCTAGCTTCGCCGGAGTTGGCGCGTTCTCCAGTGAAGAAAATTTCACAAGGGGGAATCCAGAAGGCCCGATTGAATGGATCAGTCACGAAGCTGAGGTCTTCGATGAAATTTTGAATAGTCGCGGGGACATTTGTGCTTTTTCGGGCGCCAGGGGAATTGTTACTATTTTAGAGAAGAAAGGGTGCGAGCATGTGAAATCTTTAGCACAGTCTGAAGCTGCTTTATCCTCTGAAGATATCAAAGACCCTTCAGCCGAAGCAAGCCAGGTCGGTGGGAAATTTTTCACTGACATTTGGGACAATGGCGGCTGAGAGATGGCTCAAAAAATCATTCAAAGAAGCGAAAAAGGTATCCATGATGCTAGGCAGGTAGCAGAGGCTGCTGAGAAAAATTCAGGGCCTGAAGGGCAAATAGGTATTAACTAGTGGTTTTTATTGTGTTGTAATTTTTTATTTCAAACTTTATTCACAGTTTGTAATAGTAATATGGCCGTATCCTGTCCTCCCTCAGAACCTGCTGAGGCGTCTCCGGGCCCCCACCCGAAGGAAGATGATGAAATTAGAAAAATGGCCGAAGCCATCATGGACAAAGTTGTCGATCAGCTACTGAACGAAGCTGCAGAAGTAGTTCTCAGAGAAAGTTAAATGCTACTGTAAAAATATTTGGAATGTAACATGTGTAAAACTTTGTAACTTTTGAATGTAAAATATAATCTGTTTATGGTTTAATTCTTTACGATGCATGAAATTTTGTAGACATACCGTTTTTTGAGCCTTCGGCGAAAAAACACCTTCCCTTCTTTTCATGCTTCGTGAAGAAAATATTTTATCTATCACAAGAATCTCCATACTTCTTTGATGAAGAATATCCAAGCTTCGTGAAAACATTCTTCGAAGCTATAAAAAAGTTTTATGAAGTTACACTTCTCAATTTATCTTGTGCCTTAGCACGATTTTCTCTTTTTCACAACATTCTTCCGAAGATCAATACTGTGTCCCCTTCTTGTTCCATATGCGATATGATGTATGATGCTTATGTTATGCAAAATGATGTGATGATGTTATGTTATGCAAAATGCTATTTGTGCCGAAGATACACACACCCCTGTAATAGAGCACACAATCTTTTTATATCAGCGCTGACTTTTCGCTGTAAGCCTCCCTTAGGAGCTTCTTCGCCTTTTACTTTCAGCGGAATCAGCGTTTATTTTTTGCTGTAAGCCTCCCTTAGGAGCTTCTTCGCCTTTTACTTTCAGCGGAATCAGCGTTTATTTTTCGCTGTAAGCTCTGCATTCCCTTTGGAACGACTTTTGAGCAGAAAACTTACGCTGCGCTCCCTTAGGAACGACTTTTTACTACTTTGAAGAAGTTGCACTGCGTTCCTTAGAACAAGTTTTTGATAATTCGAAGGTTCTCGGTGCCACCAGAAATTCTTGTGCTTCGGCAACTCAAGCCTATGGAGAAGATATATTTTCATTATGATAAAAAGCTAAACTATTGCAAGAAATTGAAAAAAAAAATGATAAAGGACACTTAAACTTCCCATAATTGTTTCTTACTAAAAAGAAAGTAAAACTGAATGCGAAAATGCGAAAAACTGCTGTCGAGGTAGGATATTTTGTCAGTAAATGTGCTTCGACTCTGGCACAGTGCTATTGACTGTACGAGCTTCGGATTCCTCTCTGAAGTCCCACTGGGGGTGAGAGTGCTGACTCCCTTCTGGCTGCGGACCTCATTGTATTGGTGGTGGCGGTGGAAGCTATTGCCAAGATGCTTGGGGTTGACTTGCCGAAGCAACAGAGGCTGCAGGGTGATTGCCTACATATTCTAGAATGTAAGGTGAATGGTACGAAGCAGTATGCATAACCTGCTTCGGCTGGCTATGTTGCACTGCAGCTTCTGCTAGCTCCTTTTGCTTCTGGATGGTAACATGGCACATCCTGGTGGTATGGCCCTTGCCTTCACCACAGAATAGGCAGTAGATTTTTCTTGGTTGATCTCCAAATCTTCCCCCGAAGCCCCTGGCGCCTCTGCCCCTTAGTGCTGGCGGCCGGAAAGAGCTTTGTTGTTGCCCCGAAGCTTGCAAAGAGCACTGTGGCCTTTGCTGTTGACTCCCCTTGTCATCACTTTGAGTAGAATTGTGAATTGACCTGACGTGCCTCGGATAAAATCTTCCTCCGAAGCCTCTGGTTATTTCAGAGAACCTGAAAGCTTCATCCCTTCTTTGGCGAAAATCATTGTCAGCTCGAATATACTCGTCCATCTTTTGGAGCAGCTTTTCCAAAGTTTGAGGAGGCTTTCTGGCAAAGTACTGAGCTGAAGGTCCTGGCCGAAGCCCCTTGATCATGGCCTCAATGACAATTTCATTGGGCACTGTTGGTGCCTATGCCCTCAGACGCAGGAACCTTCAGACATATGACTGAAGGTATTCTTCGTGATCCTGGGTGCACTGGAATAAAGCTTGAGCAGTGACTGGCTTCGTCTGAAACCCTTCGAAGCTGGTTATCAACATGTCCTTCAGCTTTTGCCATGAGGTGATTGTCCCTGGCCTAAGAGAGGAATACCAGGTTTGTGCAACACTCCTGACAGCCATGACGAAAGACTTTGCCATGACCGCTGTGTTGCCACCATACGAAGATATGGTTGCCTCATAGCTCATCAAGAATTGTTTCAGGTCTGAATGACCGTCGTACATGGGGAGCTGGGGTGGCTTGTAAGACTGTGGCCAAGGAGTAGCCTGCAGTTCTGTTGACAGGGGAGAAGTATCATCAAAAGCGAAATTTCCGTGATGGAAATCTTCATACCAGTCGCCCTTGTTGTAAAAGCCCTCTTGATGAAGCTCTCTGTGTGGAGGCCTTTGGTTCTGGTCATCTTGAGCAAGATGTCGAAGTTCTTCAGAGGCTTCATCTATCTGCCTTTGAAGATCAGCTAAACGAGCCATCTTCTCCTTCTTCTGTTGGACATGTTGATGGAGAATCTCCAAATTTTGGATTTCTTGATCCAAGTCGTCCTCTGGAGGCGTTGGACTGATGGCCTTCCTCTTCTGGCTTCGGGCCTCCCTAAGAGAAAGGGTCTCCTGGTTCGGATCCAGCGGTTGCAAAGCAGCAGCCCCTGTTACTGAAGCTTTCTTTGGCGGCATGACGAAGGTCGATGCTTGCCGAAGGTGTTCAAAACTCAAAAAATGGACGTGAGTTCACTGGAGGTGGGCGCCAATGTTGGGGACTTGTCCTAAAATGCTAAGAATCAAGAACAAGGCAACATAGAAAGTGTTAAATGTTAAACTCCTTCGTCCTTAAAAACATTATATCTCTAGATATAATGAATCTTGGACAAAGGTTACAAAGAAAAGACCTTCGTAAGGTTGATAGATGGTAAAAAAGAGTACACATATGTAAAACACAAGTAATGATACAAGTATTATCACCAACTTATTTTTATTACCAAATTTATAAAAACAAATTACAAATGTACCTTTGGATTGATGGGAAGTAAAGGTACAATCGTGATGCGGAAGAGCGTATGCTAAGTCAGCGTGAACAGTACGGGAGTGCTGTTCATCTATTTATAGACACGGGACGCAACCCGTATAAAATTACATTGATGTCCTTTACATTTGACAATATCTTTATAGCAATCCTTCGAGGTTTAACTTGACTTTTCATCTTTAAGTCGGTTCCTCCTTTCTGCCGTCATGCCGAAGCTTTTCTGCACGCAGCTTCGTAATCGTCTTATCCTTCGTTGTGGTCGCTTTCCGCCCCGGTGAAGCTTCGTCTTGAGCGTGCTTTTGTACATCCCCAACCTGATTCCGAAGGTGCCTGTTCGCATGTTTCGCTTGGAAAATATTGTCAAATCATACTTTTGAGGACCTTCGGAAGCCGAAGGCCCCCAACAGGTACCATATGGAATTGAGAGAAAATCTGGCCTCAAGTCACTCGGTCAGGCCATCTGATGGTGGATTGCCATGGTACAATACATTAGAGGGGGAGATAAGGATCAGCCCTCGCCGGCGATAAGGATGCCACTGCGGCTCGGATGGGTCGTCGGCGGCCGCGGTAAAGGTCCCCGGCGACGTGGCAGTAAGTTACTGAGGTGGCAGGCCCCGGTTAATCGACGACCACCGTGCCATCATCGGAATCCGCCACGCGGTAAGCTTGCCAGCACATCAGAAATCCACGATCCATATCCAAATCCGGTCTATGGCCTATAAATTGCACTCGGGTTCGGTTTCTTAGCCACATCCCGCACCTTAGTGCTTAAGCAATTGACTCAGTTTCACCTGAAACCGTGCGCAGTCCACAAATTTTCCCCTCCCATGTTCTTAGCTCCGCCGTGAAGAACCCCTTCGTGGCCAGCACTCTTCGGGTCAGTAATTATCAAATTACTTCTTGTTCTAGTTTGCTTTTGATTTCCTATTGCTCAAAATGCCAACCAATTGAAATTCGACCGAATCCCATCACCAGAACGCACACTTGCTCTGTAAAACACCGCCATGACTACCCCCTCTGTCGACCCACTCTTTGATTCCTATTTTGCCCAAATCCAAGTGTGTACCTAACCTCTGGTGAACCCGTGAGCCTTTCCCCAGCCTCAATTTGGTTATCCACACCGTCGTTTGGTCGGAACGCGTTCATCCCCATGCCCATCTGCCCGGTCACCGTGGACTGATCGATTCAATGCCCCCTTGATGAAATTGATGAGGGGGAAGTGTTTGGTAGGGGTTTAATTGCGTCCCTGTCGCACGGGAGCTCCAGCCGTAGCATCGTTCGGTCGGAATAGGCTCGCCGGAGTGCGGCGAGGTCTGTTCATCGTCGTGGACCTTAGCCTGCAAAGGAATGGAAGGTGGAGGTCCTCTTTGTAAACCGTCAGTGACTCATCTCAATAGTGCGTTGACCTTGCTTCGGGATATTCAAAAGGACACGGATCTCAATGCAAAGTTGGCGCGGGCGCAGGCGCGGGCGCGCTTCTGCTCATTATTGGGCCGCCTGTATCGAATTTGGCCCAACACTATTTTATCTTTTCTCTTTTCTTTTTCTGCTCAACCTTAGAAATTGGTAGAAAATGATAGAAAATTCCTAAAATTGTCAAACCAATTTTTCTCGACTCCTTATTTTCCATAGTATTTAATAAAAATAGTTCCATGATTTTTAGATTAAATAGGGAATTTGGAGTATTTAAAATAGCTTAAGTATTAATTCTGAATTTTTAGAAAATAGTTAATAATTCCAAAAATGCCCAAACTTTTTATATGAACTTTACACATTATTTAGAAGCCTTGGGTAGAGTTTGGTTGGATTTGGACCTTGTTTGATAACTAGAACCCAAAACCCTACCCCCTGCCCTTTGAATTCCTTTACTGACTCCGGAAACCCTAGTTTCCCGGAGAACCATGAAGGAAAATTGTATTCAAGAACCTTAGATAATAAATTCTTATTATCTTTGCACTCTCATGAGCATTTCATGGCATACATTCTTATATACACATATATATATGGTGATCTTTAGAAAACGAAGAAGAAGTCGAAGTAATCGAAGAGAAGACACCACCACCACCCTCAGAATCTCAGGCAGAAAACTGTTTCTACATTGATATCTGCGGGTCCGAGCCTGACTCACCTATCAACGAAGGCAAGCCCCGGTGCATTTGCCACCTTCCTTGATGTTTTTAAAATCTTTCTCACTTGATTAATGCATTAGGTGATAGAAGTTGAATGCTTAAACAATTCCTGCATTACCTTCCTTGAACTTGATTATCTTCCTTGAAACCCTGTTTTCACAAAAGGTTTTTACTATGCTTAGTATTGCTCTAGCAAAACAAAAGGTTTTGTTTTACAAAAGATGATTGGCAAAGTGGGAGGGATGTTTTTGAAAATAAAACTTGATGGTGGATCTATCATGGCCGTGATGGGTTCAACATCGGAAAAGATGTACCTCTGCCAGGTACCAAACTTCGGGTTGAAATGATTAAGCTGAGACCGGGCGGTTGACTTGCACGAGAAAGAGAGTCTCGGTGTAGTGTCTCCGTCTGAGTCGATTAAGGACCATCTCGATGTAGGCTTGCTGACCGAGGACCCTTTAACTGGTCACATGCCTCGTCATGGGTAAGCCTTGCCTCGGGCAGACTAAGGCCAGAATAAGATAACACGGAATGGGCGTGGAGCGGTGGCGAGAGTAGCGTGTACCCTCCGTGGCAAGAGGCTGGACGGTGGTGTATCTATGCTCTTGGTTCGCGTGAACCTGATCTGGTTTTAAGAACACCGGTGGCGGGTTGACATATGCAAGGGTTAAGTGCTACATATATCGTGTGATTGGAGATCCTCAGCTGAGTATAATCGATTCGGATCGTCGTACCTTCGCGGTCATGAAGACTTGGTCACTGCCCTATACGTAGAACTCCAGTAAAGATGAAGGACTTGTTAAGAAATTGGCTAGTGCAGGTGAAGTGATTGAACTAGGTTAGAAAGAACTCTAGATGCAGGTAATTTTATCTAACCTGAAAATAAAACTGGATTTTTAAGGATCCACTTTTAGTAAGCATTTATGCAAAACAGAGTCTTTGATCTTTGAGATACCTTACCTTGACTCCCTTATAACCAGCATACCCTTGAGAGTCTTTTATTTAGTCGGGTAAGACTTGCTGAGTAATCCCATACTCAGGGTTTTATTCCCTATTGTTTTTAGGTGAAGAAGCAGCAAATTTTTGTTGCTTTTGTACCAGGGTGGTGTCAAATGAAGAAAAGCAAGAATGAAGCTGCGGGAGGATCTAGTCCTCCATAAAAACTTTTATGTAAGAACTTATCGGGAGGAGTTTTTACCTCCCTTGGTATTGTAATAATAAGTACTCCGCACTTGTGTTTTTATGCTGGTCTGTAATAACTAACTTTATCTTACTTTCAAATAAATGTAAGTTATGTAATCGCTTCCGTATTTCTATATCTCCGATGTTCTGTAATGTCTGCGTGACGGGTGAAATGCTCTTGGGAAAGGTAAGAAAAGCAGATACCGAACTTTTCAAGTAATTCAGGGGCATCTACAAGGTTGTCTGAGGTCCGTTGGACAAGGACAACTGTAGGTGGGCCTAATAACTTGGGAGGTTCCGTCACAGCTGGTATCAGAGCGAAGCCCTTCCCTGCAGATATTATGAGGCCTCTTCAAAAGGATTTTCTAAAGACTTACCTAGAAAAATTTCTTCCATTCTTACCCCTTATATCTGAAGAATCTATATGAAAGACTAGATAGAAGGAGTGCAATGTATAGAAGGTATGAATCAACTAAGGTTGGTTCTGTAATTATACATGCATCATGCTAAGAACTATACTAATAAAATTTCCCCCTTAGAGAAATGCCACCGCGCACAAGGAAAACCGCACGCAAGTCAACTGGCCCAATTGGTGTACCCCGTCATCAACTCGCTCCCAGACATGAGGATAGTAGTAGTGGGAGTAACGATCCGATCGGGGATCTTGAAGCCAAAGTAAATCAGCTTCAAGCGGAACTTCAACGCAGGACTAACATATGGGTCGCAGATGGCGACAGAATAAATGAATTAAGAAGCCACATCCGCTGCCTGCAGGATCAGCTCGTTGATCGAGATTTAGCGCTCGACTTGGCGGTTCAGCCTCATTCGCTTGCCTGGGCTAAGGAGGCAAAGGCGCAAGCCCGAGTCGAAGAACTTTGCTCAGCTATTGATAATCTGCAGGCATATTGCAATACCCTACACGAAGAAGTTCATGTACTGTATTCGCAATTGCACCCCAGCGTACCTGCAAATCCTGTCGGGACAGAAGCCAGACCTTCTCACGAAGCGGGAGAAGCTTTTGGTGGTGAACTGGACCTTTTCAGGCCCCCTCCCTCCATGAAGTTGGTCAACGAATGGTCTCCTATGCCCGACAGTGAAGCTACTAAGAGTGATAGGAAGTAGGAATAGTATAGTTGTAAAATTAGTGGTGTTATTGTATAATGGGTACTGTACTCCTGTTGTATAAATTCGATTCTGTAACATTACTCTTTTTAGTAATGTAAATTGGATGGTTTTCCTTTGGCACATTATATTTGTTTCCAAATGTTTGTTGCCACAAATGCCGTCCAAGACCCGATCACAGGATGCAGCCGGAACCTCCAGTGGGAGGGAGTCCACCCCAAATCCACCTCCAGTCCCTCCCACACTTGCCGAGGCTATCGCCGCCTTGGTAAATGCGACAGCGGATAATACCCATTTCCTACGGGAAATGGCGGGTCAGCAATTTCAACAAGGCGGATGGGGCTATCCGCAAGGGCCCCGTGAGACATCCTATTTAGACTTCTCCAAAACGCGTCCACCGCTGCTTGTCAAAGCCGAAGTCCCTTTAGAGGCAGACGAATGGATTCATGTCATCGAGCAAAAGTTTGGACTTCTGCGATGTTCTGAAACCCAGAAGCCCTTGTTCGCAGCCCAGCAACTGCGCGGCCCTGCCAGCACCTGGTGGGGAAATTTTATGGCCATTCAACCGGCCAATCATCAGATAACATGGGAAGAATTTAAGTTGGCCTTCCGCGAACATTACATACTAGAAGGTGTACTTCACATGAAACAAGAAGAATTTATGAAGCTGAAGCAAGGAGGGGATACTGTTAATCAGTATCTCAATAAATTTAATCATTTGTCACAGTATGCAATCGATCAAGTTAACACCGATCTGAAGAAGAAGAATTGTTTCATGCGAGGACTAAATGATAGGATGCAAAGAAAAATGGCTACTTGCATTGACCTTACCTACGGAAGGGCTGTCAGCACAGCGTTGGCAGTCGAATCTAAATATGCAAGTTCTGGAAAGATCAAGGGGAGTGGCGGAAACAGGCCTACTCAGGGCCCTGAAAAAGGCAACGATTTGTTATTCGGCCTGTTAATCAGGGTCGTTCTTTAGCACGTCCACCCTCCTTCCCATTTAAACAACCAGTATTCATCCGTCCCAACACTGCCCCTACAACAACAAGTCAGCCGGGTGCCCCTGGCACTCGATTCCCTGCTCTTCCTAGTTCATCGGCAGGATGTTTTAATTCTAGAAAATCTGGGCATTTTATCAAGGATTGCCCTTATCCGAAGCAAAACAAGCCAAACAATCCACAAGGATCTGGGAATTCATCTCAAGCCAAGGGAAATACTATGGGCAAAAATACAAAGAAGACAGGACGCATATATTATACGCAAGTGGCCACCACATCGGATGGTGAACCAGTCATGATGGGTACGTTCCTTGTGGCCAATCATCCCGCAATTATTCTCTTTGATTCTGGTGCTTCCCATACATTCATCAGCAAGAAATTTGTGGAGCAACATTGTATTTCTTACCATGAATCAAAAGAGGGGTTTAAAATTCAGTCACCTGGGGGACAAATCTTTACTAGAGAAGTGGCCTATCAAGTGCCCATAACATTGGCCGGACAGGACTTTCCTACTAATATGATAGTTCTGAAAGGCCAAGACATAGATGTGATTTTGGGCATGAATTGGCTGGCCCGACATAAAGCAACCCTCAACACTGATCAGAGAACCATCAGGTTGAGTCATAATCAAGAAGAAATTCTCTTGTCTATCCCCATTCCAACCAAAATTACTGGTAGAGTTTATGAAGCCATTATACTGGAAGTCAAGGATATTCCGGTAGTATGTGAGTTCCCAGATGTCTTTCTAGAGGATTTGCCTGGATTGCCACCCGAGAGGGATGTAGAGTTTGTAATTGAATTGAAGCCCGGTACGGCTCCCATTTCTAGAAGATCGTACCGCATGCCTCCAAATGAGCTGGCAGAACTGAAGATTCAGTTAGAAGATCTACTATCGAAAGGATTCATCCGGCCAAGCTCGTCACCATGGGGTTGTCCTGCCATATTCGTCAAAAAGAAGGATCAAACTTTACGTATGTGCGTTGATTATCGACCCCTGAATGAGGTCACTATCAAGAACAAGTACCCACTTCCACGAATTAACATTTTATTTGATCAGCTGACCAGGGCGAGGGTATTCTCTAAGATTGATCTCAGATCGGGCTATCATCATATCCGTATTCGGCCCAAGGATATACCAAAAACCGCATTCACTACGCGGTACAGATTATTTGAATACCTGGTAATGTCTTTCGGACTGACGAATGCTCCTGCCCACTTCACTTATCTGATGAACTCGGTATTCATGCCCGAATTGGACAAATTTGTGGTGGTCTTCATAGATGATATTTTGATATATTCAAAAAATGAAGAGGAGCATGCTCAACATTTACGGGTCGTATTAACGCGCTTGAGAGAACATCAATTATATGCCAAGTTCAGTAAGTGCGCATTTTGGCTGGAAGAAATTCAATTTCTGGGACATGTTCTATCTGCCAGGGGGATTGTGGTAGATCCTAGCAAAGTCAAGGACATTTTGGAGTGGAAACCCCCAACCACTGTTCACCAAGTCTGAAGTTTCCTTGGACTGGTTGGTTATTACCACCGATTTATACCAGATTTTTCTAAACTTGTGAAGCCAATCACAAGTCTATTGAAGAATGAGACTAAATTCAATTGGTCTTTTGAGTGTAATGAAGCTTTTGAAAAATTGAAGATATTATTAACCACTGCTCCGGTATTGGCTCAACCGGATATTAACAAGCCATTTGATGTGTATTGTGACGCATCTGACAGTGGTCTCGGCTATGTATTAATGCAAGAAGGCCGAGTAATTGCGTATGCTTCAAGGTAGTTACGCCGGCATGAGGAGCATTATCCTACTCATGATCTGGAGCTAGCTGCAGTGGTTCATGCTCTGAAGATATGGCATCATTATCTACTGGGAAATGTCTGTCATATTTATACAGACCACAAAAGTTTGAGATATATCTTTACCCAGTCCGAAGTCAACATGAGACAAAGGAGATGGCTTGAGCTTATTAAAGATTATTAACTGGAGATCCATTATCACCAGGCAAGGCTAATGTAGTGGCAGATGCACTCAGTCGCAAGGCCTCCTGCCATTGCCTAACTATGGGGACTTCTGACATTACGTTGTGCCAGGAGATGGAGAATCTAAACCTGGGTATGATTCAACATGGGACTTCAAATCACATGAAGCTTGAGTCAGTCATCCTACAAAGGATAATCAACGCACAAAAGAATGATGAAGGCATGAAACATATTCGTGAAAAGATTGAAGCTGGCAAGGCCAATTGCTTCCGAAAAGATGATCAAGGTGTTGTATGGTTCAATAACCGCATAGTTGTGCCAAAAAATGAAGAAGTCCGCCAGCAAATTCTGGATGAAGCACATATTAGTCTCTATTCTATTCATCCCGAAAGCACTAAGATGTATCAAGATCTAAAACAACATTATTGGTGGACGAAGATGAAAATTGAAATTGCACGCTATGTGGCTAGATGTGACACTTGTAAACGTGTCAAGGCCATGCACCTAAAAGCTGCCGGTCCATTACAGTCACTACCAATACCCACATGGAAATGGGAAGACATAAGTATGGACTTTATTGTGGGATTGCCCAGGACTGCCAAAGGGTATGATTCTATCTGGGTTATCATTGATCGACTCACAAAGATCGCCCACTTCCTACCGGTCAGGGCAAAATACACAGTGGCCACTTATGCAGCATTATACATTGCTCGTATTCTCAGTTTGCACGGGGTTTCGAAGACTATAGTGTCGGATCGTGGACCTCAATTCGTATCCAAATTTTGGGAAGAACTTCATAAATCCCTGGGTACTAAATTGCTCCACAGTTCGGCCTATCATCCTCAAACAAGTGGGCAGACTGAGAGGGTTAATCAAATACTTGAAGATATGCTACGGGCATGTGTGCTGGACTTCTCACAGAAATGGGATGAATGTTTGCCATTAGCGGAATTCTTATATAATAATAGCTATCAAGAAAGCATCAGGATGGCACCCTTTGAAGCTTTATATGGATGACGATGTCATACTCCGCTAAGTTGGTCTGAACCAGGTGAAAGGTACTTCTTCAGGCCTGACCTGGTAAAAGAAACCGAAGAGAAAGTTCAGAGAATAATACATAATTTGAAGAAAGCTCAAACCCGTCAGAAGAGTTATGCAGACAAATGATGAATGCCCTTATATTTTCTCGAGGGAGACTATGTCTACCTAAAGGTTTCGCCAATGAAGGGCGTATCGCGTTTCAGGGTCAAAGGGAAACTTGCACCACGATATATTGGTCCTTTTCTCATTCTTGAAAGATATGGGCCAGTGGCGTATCAAATTCAACTACCCAAAACTTTGTCTGCTGTACATGATGTGTTCCACGTGTCCTAATTGAAGAAGTGTCTTCGGGTACCAGATCGAACCGTTGAAGTGACAGATGTTGTCCTTAAGCCGGACTTAACATATTTAGAGCACCCTATTCGAGTCTTGGATCAAAAGGACAGGATTACTCGGAGAAAAACTCTCAAGTTTTACAAGATACAGTGGAACCAACATTCCGAAGATGAGGCTACATGGGAAACTCAAGACTTTTTAGATAAGAATTTCCCAGGCTTTTTAGCCTCTTGTAATTTGTAAAGTGTACAACATTGCTGTAATAATGGAGTGAGTCCCAACCCACCCCTGCCTTGTACCAAAAATAAGGAAATAAAAATGTGAAACATTTCCTTTTCCATTACTTACCCTAGGACTTTTAATCTCGGGACGAGATTCTTTTATGGGGGGGAAGGATGTAACACCCCTAGTGTTACTATAACTAAAACTTGAGCATGACATCATAAACATGGCATTGCATATGTTTGACACACCTAGAGTGCATTTACTAGGTAAAAATTTCAAACAAGTTGTATTGTTTTGGTGTTTTGCAAATAGAACCCTGGAATAGGATACCTAACCCTAAATAGGGATTAAGGGGGTAAAACATGACCCAAATTGAGAAAACCCAAAAGCTTTAGTGGAATAGTCATCAAATGCTCCCAAGAATGAAATTGAATCACATTTATACCCTTGGGATACCAGAAACTCTAATTGAAACCCTAGAAAACCCTAAATCCAAACCCTAGGGGCCTATGTGCAAAAACAGTGCACATTTGGACTAAAGTGTGAAAACTACTATGTTAAAGCATATGAAGTCATATGGTTACAAATATAGGGATTTGCAAGTGAAACCCTAAGTTTTGGGTTTATTTGCAAAAAGTACCAAGTGAACTATATATTAACTAAATCTGAACTCAGAGTTTTGGCTCAACTTTGGAGCTCTGTAGCTTTCAAATTTTGAGAATTGGCCCTAGTTCACCGCATCAAATTTGTAGACCTATCAAAGGAGAACAACTTTGCTTAAGGGTGTAAGCATAGTTGTTGAGAAGAAATTGGAGATAATTAAGCCCAAAGTTGGACTGTCAGGCTGATAAGTCCGAATTTCAGACAGACAGTGACCTAGATCCAAGTTTGAGAGCCATCTCGGCTATGATCCAGTGAGAATCTACCTAGGGTTGCTATAACAAAGTTGTAGAGTTATTATAGACGAACAACTTTGTTATAGGTGTTTGGGTTTGGTACCATATGGAATTGAGAGAAAATCTGGCCTCAAGTCACTCGGTCAGGCCATCTGATGGTGGATTGCCATGGTACAGTACATCAGAGGGGGAGATAAGGATCAGCCCTCGCCGGCGATAAGGATGCCAATGCGGCTCGGATGGGTCGACGACGGCCACGATAAAGGTCCCCAGCGACGTGGCAGTAAGTTACTGAGGTGGCAGGCCCCGGTTAATCGACGACCACCGTGCCATCACCGGAATCCGCCGCGCGGTAAGCTTGCCAGCACATCTGAAATCCGCGATCCATATCCAAATCCGGTCTATGGCCTATAAATTGCGCTCGGGTTCGGTTTCTTTGCCACATCCTGCACCTCAGTGCTTAAGCAATTGACTCAGTTTCACCTAAAACCGTGCGCAGTCCACAAATTTTCCCCTCCCGTGTTCTTAGCTCCGCCGTAAAGAACCCCTTTGTGGCCAGCACTCTTTGGGTCAGTAATTATCAAATTACTTCTTGTTCTAGTTTGCTTTTGATCTCCTATTGCTCTCAATGCCAACCAATTGAAATTCGGCCGAAGCCCATCACTGGAACGCACACTTGCTCTGTAAAACGCCGCCATGACTACCCCCTCTGTCGACCCACTCTTTGATTCCTATTTCGCCCAAATCCAAGTGTGTACCTAACCTCTGGTGAACCCGTGAGCCTTTCCCCAGCCTCAATTTGGTTATCCACACCGTCGTTTGGTCAGAACACGTTCATCCCCATGCCCATCTGCCCGGTCACCGTGGACTGATCGATTCAATGCCCCCTTGATGAAATTGATGAGTGGAAAGTGTTTGGTAGGGGTTTAATTGCGTCCCTGTCGCATGGGAGCTCCAGCCGTAGCGTCGTCCGGTCGGAATAGGCTCGCCGGAGTGCGGCGAGGTCTGTTCATCGTCGTGGACCTTAGTCTGCAAAGGAATGGAAGGTGGAGGTCCTCTTTGTAAACCGTCAGTGACTCATCTCAATAGTGCGTTGACCTTGCTTCGGGATATTCAAAAGGACAGGGATCTCAATGCAAAGTTGGCGCGGGCGCAGGCGCGGGCGCGCTTCTGCTCATTATTGGGCCGCCTGTATCGAATTTGGCCCAACACTATTTTATCTTTTCTGTTTTCTTTTTCTGCCCAACCCTAGAAATTGGTAGAAAATGATAGAAAATTCCTAAAATTGTCAAACCAATTTTCCTCGACTCCTTATTTTCCATAGTATTTAATAAAAATAGTTCCATGATTTTTAGATTAAATAGGGAACTTTGGAGTATTTAAAATAGCTTAAGATATTGATTCTGGATTTTTAGAAAATAGTTAATAATTCCAAAAATGCCGAAACTTTTTAGATGAACTTTACACATTATTTAGAAGCCTTGGGTAGAGTTTGGTTGGATTTGGACCTTGTTTGATAACTAGAACCCAAAACCCTACCCCCTTTCCTTTGAATTCCTTTACTAACTCCGGAAACCCTAGTTTCCCGGAGAACCGTGAAGGAAAATTGTATTCAAGAACCTTAGATAATAAATTCTTATTATCTTTGCACTCTCATGAGTATTTCATGGCATACATTCTTATATACACACATATATGGTGATCTTTAGAAAACGAAGAAGAAGTCGAAGTAATCGAAGAGAAGACACCACCACCACCCTCGGAATCTCAGGCAGGAAACTGTTTCTACCTTGATATCTGCAGGTCCGAGCCTGACTCACCTATCAACGAAGGCAAGCCCCGGTGCATTTGCCACCTTCCTTGATGTTTTTAAAATCTTTCTCACTTGATTAATGCATTAGGTGATAGGAGTTGAATGCTTAAACAATTCCTGCATTACCTTCCTTGAACTTGATTATCTTCCTTGAAACCCTGTTTTCACAAAAGGTTTTTACTATGCTTAGTATTGCTCTAGCAAAACAAAAGGTTTTGTTTTACAAAAGATGATTGGCAAAGTGGGAGGGATGTTTTTGAAAATAAAACTTGATGGTGGATCCATCATGGCCATGATGGGTTCAACATCGGAAAAGATGTACCTCTGCCAGGTACCAAACTTCGGGTTGAAATGATTAAGCTGAGACCGGGCGGGTGACTTGCACGAGAAAGAGAGTCTCGGTGTAGTGTCTCCGTCTGAGTCGATTAAGGACCGTCTCGATGTAGGCTTGCTGACCGAGGACCCTTTAACTGGTCACATGCCTCATCATGGGTAAGCCTTGCCTCGGGCAGACTAAGGCCAGAATAAGATAACACGAAATGGGCGTGAAGCGGTGGCGAGAGTAGCATGTACCCACCGTGGCAAGAGGCTGGACGGTGGTGTATCTGTGCTCTCGTTCGCGTGAACCTGATCTAGTCTTAAGAACCCTGGTGGTGGGTTGACATATGCAAGAGTTAAGTGCTACATATGTCGTGTGATTGGAGATCCTCAGCTAAGTACAATCGATTCGGATCGCCGTACCTTCGCGTTCATGAAGACTTGGTCACTGCCCTATACCTAGAACTCTAGTAAAGATGAATGACTTGTTAAGAAATTGGCTAGTGCAGGTGAAGTGATTGAACTAGGTTAGAAAGAACTCTATATGCAGGTAATTTTACCTAACCTGAAAATAAAACTGGATTTTTAAGGATCCACTTTTAGTAAGCATTTATGCAAAACAGAGTCTTTGATCTTTGAGATACCTTACCTTGACTCCCTTATAACCATCATACCCTTGAGAGTCTTTTCTTTAGTCGGGTAAGACTGCTGAGTAATCCCATACTCAGTGTTTTATTCCCTATTGTTTTTAGGTGAAGAAACAGCAAATTTTTGTTGCTTTTGTACCAGGGTGGTGTCAAATGAAGAAAAGCAAGAATGAAGCTGCGGGAGGACCTAGTCCTCCATAAAAACTTTTATGTAAGAACTTATCGGGAAGAGTTTTTACCTCCCTTGGTATTGTAATAATAAGTACTCCGCACTCGTGTTTTTATGCTGGTCTGTAATAACTAACTTTGTCTTACTTTCAAATAAATTTAAGTTATTTAATCGCTTCCGCATTTCTATATCTCCGATGTTCTGTAATGTCTGCGTGACGGGTGAAACGCTCTTGGGAAAGGTAAGAAAAGCAGATACCGATCTTTTCAAGTAATTCAGGGGCATCTACAGGGTTGTCTGAGGTCCGTTGGACAAGGACAACTGTAGATGGGCCTAATAACTTGGGAGGTTCTGTCATAGCTAACGTTTCTGGCAGAGAGATGCCTAAGCCTTGTGTACATGCCAACGTGGCTGTCGGGGGAGAGCTGAGCCCTGTACACGTGATAGCGTGGCCGTTGAAGGAGCGCCTGAGTCCTGTAGGAGCACAGCTGGCAGTGCGGCAAGGATCCTGCTGATGTCTCCTTGCTGCCGTAAGGGGCTGAGAGCCACCAGCGTCATGGTGCACACGGGGCACCATCATTACCCGTCGCCGGGGTAAGCCAGATGGGACGCCGGTCTTGTTCCTTGTAGCCTGAGCAGGCTAGGGATAGGGTAATGATGTATCCCCTGTTGGCGCGGTCAGTCCGAGCCCAAGGTCGGGCAAGGCAGAGACTTCTCTTGAGGCCGAGGCTGGGGTCGGGCGAGGACGCGATTCCTCCTGAGACCGAGGTCGAGGCCGAGTCTGGGGGTCGGGCGAGGCGGAGACCTCCTCCCGAGGCTGGAGCCTGAGGTCAGGCGAGGCGGAGCTTCCTGTTGCGCCCGAGGCCGAACTCGGTGGTTGATCATGACTTGTTGTCAGTCTTCGCCTGGGCGGTCGGCACGACAGTCGGAGCGGGGCGAGCGGCGTTGTTTTCCCGTCATATCGGACAGTAAAGAAGAGGGGCGAAGTGACTACGGTCACTTCGGCCTGGCCGACTGAGGCGCGTGTGTCAGGATATGGCGTTAGGCGTCCCCTGCATTAAATGCGCCTGCGAAGCGGTCAGTTGGTGAGGTGGTCCAGCCAAGGTTGCTTCACAATGAAGCCTGCCCGAGCTGGGCTTCGGGAGAGCCAAGGAGGCGCCCGCTGCCTGAGGAGGCCCTCGGGTAAGGCGTGAACTCATCTAGACTACTGCTCCAGCCCGAGGCTGGGCTCGGGTGAGGTCGCGTCCCTTGGGTAGACGAAGCCTTGACTTGAACCGCGCCCGTCAGTTGGTCAGAGGGCGTTTACCAGCCGTGGTTAGGAGCATTGGGGTACCCCTAATTATGGTACCCGACAGGTGCACACTAGACAGTCTGATGAATTTTAGCCGCAGCGCCCTTGGTGATTCCCGGGAGCAGCTAGTTCGTCGCTGAGCTAGCCTATGCACCGGACACTGTCCGGTGCACCGCAGGCTGGTGCAAGTCTGGCTGGACTTAGCCAACTCATTTGATTTGACAAGGTTCCTAGCACTTAGAGGAACATGTTAGTACCAGAAACAATTCACTAAGGCTAGAGCCGTGGTTAGGAGCGTTGGGGGTACCCCTAATTATGGTACCCGACAATAGTCCCCGAGTCTCGAAGGGAGTGTTGGTACTCGCTTGGAGGCTTTTGCCACATTTTCGGTGAGGGGACCAGCCTTTCTCGGTTTTTGCTTTGTTCTGGTGGGTGCACTCGAGCGCACCCGCCGTGTGTAGCCCCTGAGGCCTCGGAGGAGTGGTTTGACTCCTCTGAGGTCTGAATGCTTTTCGTGGTGCCTCGACCGGTCTGATCGTTCCCTCATGCGGCCTGGCCGTAGCCC
This sequence comes from Zea luxurians, assembly GCA_029449295.1. NCBI lineage: Eukaryota > Viridiplantae > Streptophyta > Magnoliopsida > Poales > Poaceae > Zea > Zea luxurians. The sequence goes on from JAOPSE010000807.1 coordinate 200,284, forward strand.
GGGTGCATGGTCAGGTTCCTAGTTATCAAGCTGGTAGGTTGACGCTGTCAACAGTTTGGCCGTAGCTGGGTGCGAGAGCAGCCCCCGAGCCTCTGCACGAAGCGAGAGGACGATCAAGGACTTTCTCGACTTTTATCATACGCCCCTGCGTCACCTTTCCGCAAGGAGGTGGGGGGGGGGGAGCGCCATGTTGCCCTCGGAGGGCGCCGAACATGGTGTTTCCAGTGAGCTGCTAACGGGTGATCCAAGTGGACACCCGTGCCCCGTTCGTTAGGGGTCGGCTGGTGGCCCAGAGGCGTGCTCCAAAAGTACCTGCGGGTGATTCGCCGGACCTAGACCCCTTCGACAGGGTCCGAGGGCTCGATGCCTCCCTTCGGTGGGATTCCATTACAAATTGTTCCCGCCGGTCTCGGAAATGTCCTAGGGTACCTCGGGAGCATAGACCGAGCCTCGGCCATGTATCAGACATACCTAGAGTCATCCCTCACTCTGCATGCTCTGGGGCGACTGTCGAACCCTTCCGAGGGGCCAGCCTTCAAACCCCTGATCAGTAGTGGGCGCGGAGCCTGAGCGCTCTGGGGCGGCTGTCGAACCCTTCTGAGGGGCCAGCCTTCGAACCTTTGATCAGTAATGGGCTTGAAGCCCGAGTGCTCTGGGGCGGCTATCGAACCCTTCCGAGGGGCCAGCCTTCGAACCCTTGATCAGTAATGGGCTTGAAGCCCGAGTGCTCTGGGGCGGCTATCGAAACCCTTCCGAGGGGCCAGCCTTCGAACCCCTGATCAGTAGGAGGGCTCGGGGTCCATTTCCTTCGCCGAGAAGGATCCTTTCCACAACGTCCCCTTTCCCGGTCCCTGTAGCAAGAGAGAGAGAGAGAGAGAGAGAGGAGGAGGAGGGGAAGGATACGAATTTAAATAAGGTGGCGCACCTTTTTCGACACGGTTGTTATGGCAGGGCTGAAACGACGCCCGCCTCGCCTGCCAGAGGTGTCTCTTGCTCTGCCGGGGAGTTAATGCGACGGGATGGGCGATTCGCGTGGCACCCATTGTGTGGCAGAACCTCCCAAGTTATTGGGCCCACATGCACCTGTCCTTATCTCAAAGACCTTAGACGGCTATGCATGTGCACCAAATAACTTAACAGGATCCGTCCGAGTGTCCAAGGACCCCGGATAAACCACGAACAACCAGGATCGCAAGATTAAGTAACACAAATCACACACCGACATTTTTGCAGCGGAAATCTTTTTACCAAATTTTACAAGTTACATCAAGTTTTACATTATATTTATCGGAGTGGTTACAGAAGTGGTTCAAAGAATAAACTTTAAAATGTTATAAATTATGTATAAGTTTGAAATATATGCTAGCTCAAATGACCATCCTCAATAAGAAGTATAGAAGGGTTACTTAGACTTATAAGATGGCCGAGCCCACCGGCACTTAACACCATCATCAGCAGCACAAAACTATAACCTGAAAAACAACAGGGAATAAAACCCTGAGTACGGAATTACTCAGCAAGACTTACCCGACTAAAGAAAAGACTCTCAAAGGTATGCTGGCTAGAGGGATTCCAGGTAAAGCTCATCATGTTTCAAAGACTCTTTTTGCAGAAAAGCTTACTAGAAGTGGGTCCTTAAGCCAAAATTTTACATCACAAGTTAAGTACTTTTCCTGAATCTAGATTTGCCTAATCTAGAGCATTCACTTGTCCTACACTAGCTTTCTTATAAGATCCAACTTTTGTTTCGCTTGTTATCTACGATGAGGGTCGAAGATCCAGTCTTCATATCCGAGAAGTTCGGCGATCCGAATCGATTAATACCCAGCTGGGGATCTCCAACCACACGACATATGCTTCTTTTAACTCTTTTGCACATGTCTACCATTCCCACGGATCCTCCACCACATGAACAGGTCCGCGCCACCCGAGAGCACACCACCCCTTTTAGGCGGTCCTTTGCCAGGAGGGTACGTGCCACTCTCGCCATCTCTCCACTCCCAGTGCGCGATTGTCTTTTCATGTATGGAATAGCTGGGTTCAAGCTTACCCATGACGAGGTATGTGGCCAGATAAAGGGTCCTAGATCAGCAGGCCAACAATCGGTACGGTCCTTAAACGACTCAGACAGAGACACTACACTGAGACTCCTTTCTCGTGCAAGTCACCCGCCCGGTCACAGCTTTATAATTTAAACCTAAAGTTTGGTACCTAGCAGAGGTACATCTTTTTCGATGTTGAACCCATCACGGCTATGATGGATCCAACATCAAGTTTTATTTTTGAAAACTTCCCACCCACTGAAGCATCACTTTTGTTTTAAAATAAAAGATTTTTGTTTGCTAAAGCAAGGCTAAGCATCATAAAATTCTTTTCAAAACGGGTATCAAGGAAGGGTAACCAGTTTTCAAGGAAGGAAATGCATCAATTGTTTAGCACACAACTCCTATCACCTAATGCAGCATATAAGGTGATAAAGATTTTAAAACAGCAAGGAGGTGACGAATGCACCGGGGCTTGCCTGGGTAACACTAGGTTAGTGTTGTTAGACGTCGATCACTTAGCGACTATCTTTTGTTCTGATACTTGCTTCGTCTGTCCATCAGCATCACCATACGGAGTAGCTCGCGCTTGGGAGTCGACTTGGCTCTTTTTCTCCGCATCACGTGATTAATTAACGTACCTGAATGAAATGCACTATGCACATGAATGCATATAGATAGGAATATTACGAACCTAAATAGTGCTACGCGATAGCGAATTAAACACCTAAAGCAAGACATCGCAAATCTAGTACGAAAATACTAGATATCGATATCACATTAAAACTATATCGATGGCATTCTAATTTTAATCGGATTTAATTCTAATATTTCGGATAACAAAAACGCGTGCCAATAATAAATTTAGCTCAAGTCCACTATACTGATTGATGAATACTAATTCGGGCTTACGTTAAATATCGCACTGATTTTTGGTTCTGCGCCATCTTACCCTCAACTAAACCCGCAAATCACTATCAGGAGTCTACGTCAATGAATAATCGAACCACTACCACAAACACTAACCATACCACTATGCACGCTAAGACATTTTATCTTACGACCAATATAACTACGACACGTAAGCTCACAACAAGATAATCATCGTGACTACTATATTTATCCAATCCAACTATTCCTTATACTCACGAAAAATAAATGGATCAGCTTACCATGTTCGAATCGACTTGGAGCAGGAATTTCGATGAGGCTATCCGGTTTGAACCATTCATCGAACACCATGCGTGCGTCGTTCTCCCCAAAATCAAACAGTCAATATTCGGCAAGAACATCAGTGCCGATCTTTCTAACACGCGACGAGCACTGGTCCACTCATTTTGCCGAACGGGGAGCTGCAGGGGCACACGACCAGCGGGCATGAGGAAACGACGATAGCGGGGAGCGAGCTCGCGGCGCGGCACGACACGACGTGACTGTGGTTGCCAGTGAACTCAGCAATCACGATGCGAGGAGTAGGAGAACGGCTGGGGCGAGCCCGACTGGAAACAGCAGGGCGAGCGACACTAGGGAGCTCGGCACGGTGGAGCACGCGACCAAGGTGTTCCCTATCGCTCTCCATGACACGACGCTGCTGAGCGCGTTACAGAGGCGAACGACAACGATGATGGAGTAGCAGCTAGCGGTTTGACTCTAAAGTGATCTCGTGCCCATGCTTGAGGAAGGTTTGTGGCCTGGCCCATGGCAAGCACGACCAACGCAGCGGAGGAGAAACGAGTCGCTGGCGATGATAGCGCCCACCGACAGCAGTGCGCGAGGCCGGCGAATAGGAGCAAGATCCGAGCTGGGGCCGGGATCACCGGTGAGCTCAGGCGCGCATGGGAGGGAGATTATTGGCAAATTGCTTGTCCTGGTTGATGGTTGCCGAATGACAGGCGTAGAAAAACGAGTGTATACTGTTTCTGACGCGGCTGCTTGGCTTGCCCTTCTCTTTCGCCCACTCGGGCACTTACGGCAACCAGAAAATTGCCTGATGACCAAGCAATTCTACAACCGCCGGCAGGCATGTCACACATAGGCTTGATAGACATAAGCGGCCAGAGAGCAGCGCGCGCGGCGAGGGGAGCAGGCTCTAGGCGAGGAGCGAGCTGAGGAAGCTCGGCTGCTTGCAGGGAAGAGCACGGTGGCCAAGGAACCAAGCTCAGCAGGGGATGCAGCTAGGTGCCATGGGAGCTGCGTGGACCTGGCAAAATCCGAGCGGGGAGGGAGCGCCGTGGGGAAGAGCCGTTTGGCTGGGGAGAAGAAGGAGCTAGGCTAGCGCGCAGCGGCCATGGGCAAGCTAGATTTGGAGCGCCGCGATGGGACAAGGACCTCGGTTGGGCGCTCAGGAGAAGATGGAGCCGGGCGCGAGCGGCAGCAGGGATGAGCGCGACCATGAAGGAGCGCCGAACGCGGCCATGGAGAGGGAGCTTGGCCCTGGGCGAGCAGCAGGAGGGCGACCGAGCGCCATGGGAGTGGGCAGGGCAAGCTCGGCAAGGCTCCAGACCTGGGGCGACGACAGCCATGGAGTGGAGCGTGAGGAAGCTAGGAGCAGAGACGTGCCATAGGGGAGGGCAGAGGAAGTTTCAGCCAGGAAGAGGAGCTTGAGGAGCGCGCGCACCCGTAAGAGCAGTAGCCGGCGAAGTGCAAGACGAGCAGAGATAAGGCTGGGATTTGGGAGCTCGAGAAGAAGCACGCCTGCCATGACTTGAATGGCGTGGGGATAAGAACGCTGAGAAAAAAAATAAGCGGTGGAGATAAGTGTCACAAGATTTTTCTTCCATTCCGAAATATCCAGATAATTTTAGTCTTGGGTTATGCTCTTTTTTTTCCCACACGATGCTATTCAAAACAAAAATGTAATTATAACAAAAACGTAAATATAAATATTAGGGTTATAGTTTGAGAGAGGTCTAAATGAGCCAGACCAAAATAATATTGACGACGCTATCTGTTTAACTTGGAAAATATTCCTAGAACCAGATAAATTTCTACCAGTTATTTATATCTGAAGTTGTAGAACTGAGCGAGAAGCAACAGGCCGAATTAAACTGATATCGGCTACACATATTAATTTCTGGACTTTGAAATAGGACATCGAATCGGCTAACAATTGTTTCGGTTCGGTTACTTTGGGTTTGGTTTATTTAAACAACCTGTCCCTAGTAGTGTCTCTATCAAATTCGTAGAGATCGCTCGAACCGAGCAAAATACTTAGGTGACCTTTCCAATTCGCCTTAATCGATTAATTTTAAATTGGCACCAGACTTGACACTTTATGAAATTAATTTTTAATTACATGAGCCGAATGCGGCATCGCCATCAGAATTCCTCTAGAGACGATGTCAGCATCGTCACGGAAGTGAGATGTAGACGGATTTAGACTAGACGAGATCAAATTCGATATTTTAGTCGACATTTGATTTAGTTGAACCTAAACAAATTTCGCGTGCTATCCGAATATTCAATCGGAGAACAATTCAATTAACAATCCTGCGCCTGGTTTTTCTCGGACGATGCACGATTCGGATTATTTTACTCCGAACATTTTTGTCATCGAGTTCAAATTAATTTGTCCAGGATAAAATCATCCGAGTGAGTCGGGCTTCCGAATTCGGATTTGCGCGAGCGATGAATTTTAAATAATCACCGGACGCATCGATTTTCAGAACGACTATGTTTCGAACAACACGAAAATTTCGGAAGAGCCCAGATAGATAAAAAAAGGAACAATTGGATCTATACCATTAAAAGATCCAAACTTTAGATATATACCATGGACCCCACATGTCATTGACTCATGTGGACCCACATGTAAGTGAGATAGTAATGGTATGGATCCAAAGTGGTGATCTTTTAATGGTATGGATCCAAATTTCCCATAAAAAAATGATGTCGAACTCGTGACCGACGAAACAAATGCGATATTAAAATCGCGATAGGCAAAGATGTTTAAAATTTAGCAACCGTTTTATCCATTGATTACGTGCTTAAATCCGTACTCGTTGTCGAGCGGAATATAAACACCTGGGGTGTTACAGCCCTCCCACCTTAAAAGAATCTCGTCCTGAGATTCGGAGCGAAGAACTTCTAAGAGTAGAGAAGCATGTACCCCATGTCCATATCAGCGATGATCATAAGACAGTCCCGAGCGAAGGCGAGTGTCTCAGAATGTTGTTTCTCTAGTGGGCATAACATGCATCACTTTAAGCTAATTTAGAAATGTCCACCAATAGAGACAATGTCTGCCAGAAGAACACATAAGGTTGCATGTGTGCAGTTTGCTTTTTCTGATGACACTGTACTATCTGAGTCTGTTGAGCGAGCGACTAATACGCGATTTTACCCAAACAGAACTAGATGCAACATCTTGGGTAAAACACACAGAAGGAGTTTTACCAACAAGTGGTCACTATAATTTTTTTATAGCACAAGAGACGGGTGTGAATGTCGAATAACATCGCAGTTGACTCATGTTAGCCAGAGAATCCAAGTCTAAGAAAATGATAAAGACTTGGAAAATATCAACAAAGAGATCCGTTGATATTGACTTTGCAACCAATCCTTTTTATCAAGCACTAGGCATGGCTCGACTTGATCACACACGCTGGAAAAGCACACGTGAGGCGATCGAGGCACGACTAGAGCGATGATTAGGTGGTTACTGGCTGACTTAATCTCGATTCTTGCAAGTACTTTCTTTAGGGTGGGGTGAACCAAAGTGAGTTCAGGCAAATCGATAAAATAATCTCTAAACTCAACCTTTGTTCACAATGCAGTTACAAGTTAGTAAAACCAACTTGTTGAACTACTTTGACATTGAGCAAGTCCTCTCAGTACCGTCGGTAAGCCAAGGGTTGAGAGTTCACATTCGCTAACAGGAGATCATGCATTTGGGTAGAAATCCATTTGGTTAAATTGTTCATCCGTTTCTTCATGCGAGATGAATTATCCACTTGGTTAGGGAATACATGGATTAAATAAGAGAGTGAATGAACAAACTCCTGCATTTCAGCAGCAGGGGAAACAGATCTCCATTTTGAGAGCTAATCAATTGTCTCTCGACACTAAAAAGCTCCAAGGCTTCACCTTTATACAAAGGATGTAAAGGGAACTTGTATGAGTAGTCACTACCAAGATCAAGGGAAAAGAGACCACACATGAAAGTGGTATGCCCCTTTTGATCCAATAGAGATGATAGATGTTGCTTGATCACTTCCTAAACAACATAGAAATTGTTTCAAGGAGGAGGTCTACGGAAGATAACATATTGATATAATCTCATAATGGATTATGACTACTAACTGTGATACTAGCGTGTGCCGAGTAGCGCAACCATGTGTGCACACACAGAAGGTCCTCGGTTTCATCACGACACCACATGTTTTAGTCATAACACCATTATCAGACATAACCAATAAGAAATCTCACGCGACACAAATGAATTGGGCAAGGGTGACAATATACAAAGAGATACTCCACCTGTAAGGATGGTTACAAGTAGAGAGCTAATTAGATTATGGCCCGATGAAATGAACAAGGTATGGCTGTTGGGGGCCTTCGGCTTCCGAAGGTCCTCAAAAATATGATTTGACAATATTTTCCAAGTGAAATATATGAACAGGTATCTTCGAATTCGGATCATGAGTATACATAGCATGGTCAGGACGAAGCCTGAGCGAGACGAAAGGTGATTATGACGAACGACAAGGTGATCACGAAGCTGTGCACAGGAAAGCTTCGGCATGACAGTAGAAAAGGGGGAACCGACTTAAAAAGATGAAAAGGCAAATTAGACCTCGAAGAATTACTATAGAGTTATTAGCAAATATAAAGGGCATGAATGTAATTTTACATGGGCTGTGTCCCTTGCCTATAAATAGATGAACAGTACTCCCGTACTGTTCACGCTGACTTGGCATTTATTCTCACGTCACGCTTGTACCCCTGCTTTCCTTCGAGCCGAAGGTACATTTATAATCTGTCATTGTGAATACAGTAACACAAATAAAAATAAGTTGATAATAACATTTAAAGTGTTTATATTATTTTTTCATATCTTGTGTATGAATCCTTCTTCATCATTTATTGTGCTCATGAAGGTTTGTCTTTCATGACCTTCGTCCGGAATTCATTATATTCGAAAGGAGATAATGCTTCGAAGGACGAAGGACTTTAACATTTAACACTTTTATGTTGCCTTGTTCTTAACTCTTAGCGTTTGAGAACAAGTCCCCAACATTGGCACCCACCTCCGGTGAACTCACTTCCACTTTTTGAGGTTCGAACACCTTCGGCAAGCATAGACCTTCATCATGCCGCCAAAGAAAGCTTCAGCAACAGGGGCTGCCGTTCTACAGCCGCTGGACCCCAACTAGGAGACCCTCTCTCTTCGGGAGGCCCGAAGCCACAAGAGGAAGGCCATCAGTCCAAAGCCTCAGGAGGACGACTTGGACCAAGAAATCAGAAATATGGAGATGCTCCATCAGCAGGTGCAAAGGAAGAAGGAAAAGATGGCTAGGCTAGCTGATCTACAAAGGCAGATAGATGAAGCCTCTGAAGAAGTTCGCCATCTTACTCAAGATGAGCAGAACCGAAGGCCTCAGCACAGAGAGCTTCATCAAGAGGGCTTCTTCAACGAAGATGACTAGTATGAGAATTTCCATCATGAAAATTTTGCTTTTGATGATGCTTCTCCTCTCTCAGCAGAACTGCAGGCTACACCTTGGCCTCCGTCCTACAAGCCACCTCAACTCCCCATGTACGACGGCCACTTAGATCCAAAGCAGTTTCTGATGAGCTACGAAGCAACAATATCTTCCTATGGTGGCAATACTGCAGTCATGGCGAAGTCTTTCGTCATGGCTGTCAAGAATGTTGCACAAACCTGGTACTCCTCCCTTCGGCCAGGAACAATCACATCATGGCAGAAGCTGAAGGATATGCTGATCACCAGTTTCCAAGGGTTTCAAACGAAGCCGGTCACTGCTCAAGCTTTATTCCAGTGCACCCAAGATCACGAAGAATATCTTCAGGCGTATGTCCGAAGATTCTTACGCCTGAGGGCACAAGCGCCAACAGTGCCCAATGAAATTGTCATTGAGGCCATGATTAAGGGGCTTCGGCCGAGACCTTCAGCCCAATACTTCGCCAGAAAGCCCCCTCAAACTCTGGAGAAATTGCTTCAGAAGATGGATGAATACATTCGCGCTGACAATGATTTTCGACAGAGAAGGGAGGAAGCTTATAGGTTCTCCGAAATAGCCAGGGGCTTCGGAGGGAGAATTTATCCCAGACATGTCAGATCAATTCATTCCACTCAGAATGATGACAGGGGAAGCCAGCAGCAGAGGCTGCAATATTCCTCCTAGGCTTCGGGGCAGCAACAGAGCTATCCTCGGCCTCCAGCTCCATGGGGCAAAGGTGCCAGGGGCTTCGGAGGGAGATTTGGGGATCAACCCAGGAAGATTTATTGCCTATTCTACGGCGAGGACAAGGGCCATACCACCAGGATGTGCCATGTTACCATCCAGAAACAAAAGTTGATAGCAGAAGCTGCAGCCCAACAGAGCTAGCCGAAGCAAGTTATGCACACTGCTTCGTACCATTCGCCTTACATTCCAGAGTATGTAGGCAACCACCCTGCAGCTTCTGTCGCTTCAGCAAGCCAACCTCAGGCATCCTAGAAACAGCCTCCTCCTCCACCACCAATGCAACGAGGCCAGCAGCCAGAAGGGAGTCAGCATACCCACCTCCAACGGGACTTCAGAGAAGAGTCCGAAGCTCGCACAGTCAATAGTACTGTGCCAGAATCAAAGCATATTTACTAACAAATATCCTACCTCGGTAGCAGTTTTTACATTCAGTATCATTTTCTTTTTAATAAGGAACAATTATTGAAAGCCTAAGTGTTTTTGTCGTTTTTAATCTCTTGTAATAGTTTCGTTTTTGCCACAGTAAAAATATAACTTCTCCACAGAATAGCGGAGTTGCCGAAGCATAAGAATTTATGGTTACAAGGAGAATTTCTGAAATAACAAAAAGTCGTTCCTAAGGGAGCGCAGCGTAAGTTTTCTGCTCAAAAGTCGTTCCGAAGGGAATGCAGAGCCTACAGCGAAAAATAAACGCTGATACCGCTGAAAGTAAAAGGCGAAGAAGCTCCTAAGGGAGGCTTACAGTGAAAAATAAACGCTGATACCGCTGAAAGTAAAAGGCGAAGAAGCTCCTAAGGGAGGCTTACAGCGAAAAATAAACGCTGATTCCGCGGAAGTAAAAGGCGAAGAAGCTCCTAAGGGAGGCTTAGAGTGAAAAATAAACGTTGATCTTTGGCAAATATCATTTTGCATAACATCACATCATCACATCATTTGCATAGCATAACATCATACATCATATTGCATCAATGACGCAAGAAGGGGATCAATGTTGATATTTGGAGATTGTTTCGAAAAAACAGTGCCAAGACACAAAAAAGTAAATATTGAAGAAGCATACCTTCGTCAAACCCTGAAATGAAAAGATCTATCGGTTATTGATTTTACGAAGATTGGATGTTTTTATGAAAGTACGAATATTATTTACGAAGCATGAAAAGAAGGGAAGGTGTTTTTTTCGCCGAAGGCTCAAAAAACGGTATGTATGTAAAGTTTCATGCATCGTAAAGAATTAAACCATAGATAGTTTATATATTACATTCAAAGTTACAAAAGTGTTCAATAAATATTACATTCCAAATGTTTTACAATAACATCTAGTCTTCCCTTAGAACTATTTCTGCAGCTTCGTTCAGTAGTTCATCAACAACTTTATCCATGATAGCTTCAGCTATTTTTCTAATTTCGTCGTCCCCCTTCACGTGGGGGTCCGCCGATGGCTTGGCAGGCTCTGAGGGGCGAGAAAGTGCGGCTGTGTTACAAAGTGTAAACAAGTTCGAAATAAAAAATTACAACAGAGCCAAAAACTGCTAGTCAATACCTATTTGCACTTCGACATCCGCACTTTTCTCAGCGGTCTCTGCTACTTTTCTAGCGTCATGAATACCTTTCTCGCTCTTTCGTATAATTTCTTGGGCCATCTCCCGGCCACCATTGTCCCAGATGTCGGTAAAAAATTTTCCACCGATCAGGCTCGCTTCGGCCGAGGGGTCTTTTATATCTTCAGAAGACAAGGCGGCTTCGGATTGTGCTAAAAATTTCACATGGTCACAGCCTTTCCTCTCTAAAATAGTGGCAATCCCCCGGGCACCCGAAAAGGCACATATGTCTCCACGACTATTCAAAACTTCTTCAAAAGCTTCAGCTTCGTGGCTGATCCATCCAATTGGGCCTTCGGGGTCACCCCTTATGAAGTTCTCCTCACTTGAGAATGCATCGACGCTGGCGAAGCAGATTCTTATTTTCTTAACACATTCTATAGATTTTTCATAACACTTTTTCTTGGATGCACGAAGCTCTTCACCATTTTTTCTAAATGATTGGCCCATTGTTCACTAATTTCTCGTTTTGTTTCTTCAAGTGTGCACTCTTCTTTAGCTCTGACTAGTTGTTTCCGAAGATCTTCAATTTCGCGCTTCTGAGCTTCAGCTTGAACTTTGAAAGCAGCTTCGTCTTCTTTTATTTTATTCAATAATGAGTGTAATATTTTATCTTTTTCGAGACCTTCGTTCCTTAGTTCAATTACTTCGGAACGAAAGTTGCTCAAGGCCATGGTACACCCTTCGTCTTCGACATCTTTTTGTGCCCTGAGGGCATTGCTAAGTATAAGGCCCTGGGAAAAAATGTGTGTTAATAAGTTTAAGCAAATGAAAAATTTTGGTTTCAAGAAATAATACAAAGATCTCATTTTTTCACCTTTAAACTATTGTACGCTAAGCTGTCAGCCAGCTCGTTCTTTGACAACACTGAGAGCCCGTCTTCTAGTGTTGGGAATCCGAAGCTTTTGCTCATCTCCCGACAGACTAAAATCTCCTTGATGTCAGGGAGACAATACAAGAAGTCTTCTTCTCCGCTGCCATTGAATATCAATGCCCCCTTGGGATATTTCAGTCTTTGGGCATAGAACTGAGCCTCTTGCTTTTCTTTTTCAGTCAACTCCTTCCCCGAAGCATGTCGTAAAATATAATTGGAAGCTTCGGAAAAGGCTTCGGGGGCAGCAGTGCTAGTTTCTTCAATAAAAATTTGTTCTGCTGTTTCTGTTTCTTTGGTTTCCAAGGATTTTACCTTGGTGGGCTCTGAAGGCCCAGCTTCAATCTCAGCTTGGTGCTTTGAAGCTTCGGCACCAAAGGCTTCGATTTGCACTTCGGGAGTTTCGACAATTTTCTTCGGAGTAGTGCTTGAAGACTTTATTGTCTCCCATACATCCAGTATATTAACCATCCTTTTTCTTTTAGGGGTCAATACTGGACCCTTTTGGCTTTTTGGCACTTCAACTTTTGCTGAAGGACTTAAAATTTCAGATGTCCTTGTTTCTTTAGCCTTCGGTTCTTCTATTTTCTTTATCTCCGGCAATGTGACTGGCTCTTCAATATTCTTCAGGGGAGTCGGCTCCTTGGGTTCGGGGGCCGAAGAGGATTCACCGACAAACTCGGGCACTGTGGCCGGTTCAATATAGCGTGGACGGTGCGTAAGAACCTTTATCTTTTTTCTCTTCGGTGCTGGCTCACTAAGAGCGGCTGAGGTGGCTTCCTTCGCAGACGCCGTATCTTTCCTTTTTTGACCCCGTGTTGGGTAACAGTAGTCAGGATACACGAACCTAATGGCATCAAATACTCGGTTGAGCCTTTTCTTCTTCCGGCCTCCGAAGGCTGCGGACAGTGCAGTATCTTCTGCCTTCGAGTATGGCCCAAGCAGCTCATCGCTTATGGCCTCAATACTTTTCAGCCAGTCGTCATCTGGCTCGACGAACTTATCTCCGTATTTAAACGTGAATTTTAACCTAACTAGTCCACCTTGTTAGGTTCGCTGACGGTTTCCTTTGGCATTTCCCACTTTTCTGCAAGTGGCCATACTCTGAAGGCAATGTGTTCTTGGATCAAATCCCTTGTCCCGATGAAAGAGCAAACTACTCCGAAGGCTCTCCGGCATTCTTCGGCTGCTTCATCAATTTCCACCTTCGGTTTCCGAAGGCCGAAGCGCTGCCAGATAGGGCGCATAATGATATCTTTAATATCTTCTCGCGTTTTCAAGTCGTTCTTCACATAGAACCATTCCTTCATCCAGTCCCAGGCCATCTTCTCCGAAAAGTTGGCACGAGACAGCTTGACCCAGAGCGGGCACCGAAGCTATAACAGCCAAAATTGTTGTGATATTGCTCCTTACCCCATGGTTTCGTTTCATACAATAACTCATGCATACTGCAGAAACTTTTTGCATTTGGTTCCAAACCTTGGCTCTTCACGGCCTATACGAAGATCCCCATCCTTATGATTGCTTCGGGAGTAATTTGATGGAGGTAGATTTCAAATATCTTCAAAACTTCTACCACGAAACTGCTCAAAGGAAACCGAAGTCCAGCCTTAAAGAAGCTTCGAAATATCATGACTTCATTTTCCTCGGGAGTCGGACAAGTTTTCTCTCCTTCGTCAGCCCTTACAATAGATAAATCCCGAAAATATCTACCCCTCATATTGACAAGATGGCTTTGTTTAATGCTTGATTTTCCAAAAATTGCATGGCTTGGTCGCCAAGGTCGATCTTCGGAATCTTCACCGCCACTTTCCACATCATAGCTGTCACTGTCACCAGTGTCTTCAGACAAACCCTCTAAAATCTCCCTAGTAATCTTCTCTGTATTTGTCTTTGCTATTGATTCAAGGAAGCCGAGATTCATCTCTTCGGAAAGGCTTAGCTTCGACTCAGCGACAGCTTTCTTGTCTTCAAACATCTTCGAAAATGCTAGGAAAGTGCTCTCAAAGACAAAGCTTAAAAATGTAAAAAGCCAGGCAAGCGTTGGTGTGCAAAGAGCTAAAAATTAGGAAGGCAGGAGCCGACGGCAAGAAAGCGTGCTAAATGTGCTCGCGGTGCGTTCTTATTTATACGCCCAGTACGTTGCAAGTGGCAGGGCCCCACTTGTCATTGACTATTGCTATTCTAGCAAAGGGAAGGTGTTTTTTTCGGACCTTTGGCTTAAGGCCTCCGTCTATATCGCAATCTGAATTTATTATTCTAGCAAATTAATATTGCGAGGGGCTACTGTTGGGGGCCTTCGGCTTCCGAAGGTCCTCAAAAACATGATTTGACAATGTTTTCCAAGTGAAATATGTGAACAGGTATCTTCGGATTCGGATCATGAGTATACAGAGCATGGTCAGGACGAAGCCTGAGCGAGACGAAAGGTGATTATGACGAAGGACTAGGTGATCATGAAGCTGTGCACAGGAAAGCTTCGGCATGACAGTAGAAAAGGGGGAACCGACTTAAAAAGATGAAAAGGCAAATTAGACCTCGAAGAATTACTATAGAGTTATTAGCAAATATAAAGGGCATGAATGTAATTTTACATGGGCTATGTCCCTTGCCTATAAATAGATGAACAGTACTCCCGTACTGTTCACGCTGACTTGTCATTTATTCTCACGTCACGCTTGTACCCCTGCTTTCCTTCGAGCCGAAGGTACATTTATAATCTATCATTGTGAATACAGTAACGCAAATAAAAATAAGTTGATAATAACATTTAAAGTGTTTATATTATTTTTTCATATCTTGTGTATGAATCCTTCTTCATCATTTATTGTGCTCATGAAGGTTTGTCTTTCATGACCTTCGTCCGGAATTCATTATATCCAAAAGGAGATAATGCTTCAAAGGACGAAGGACTTTAACATTTAACACTTTTATGTTGCCTTGTTCTTAACTCTTAGCGTTTGAGAACAAGTCCCCAACAATGGCCATAACCTAAATTTGTATGAGTTTGGTCATGGAGTGATAACAGAAAATTCAAGTTTGGGTCATGGTTCACTAAACAAGAACATGGCCTAATTTTTGGTTTAGGCAAACAAGTTACCAACCTTCTATCGGCACATCAAGTACTAGAGCAAACACATATAACATCTAAATAGGTTACCTAAAGAACGGAGGACAGCTATTTCACCGAAGTTCATAATTTAACATTACACCACATTATCTATAATCACTGGTTACTGGAATAAGGATGAGAGAAGCATCTTGGGTGTATAGGTGACAAACATGATGCAACAATCAGGATGCATGCTCGTCCTACGCGTCCTCACAAATTTTGCCAACATAATGCGGCAATAACGTTCTATCTCGGTGGCATACTTACGACTCTCACGGTATTTTGCTAGTCGTCAACTACACATACGTTTTCGAAGTTAGCGTACCTGCAGAAAAATCCATCACAACCCAATTTTCCTAATGATGCAATTCACACATGACTGTTTATCACAGTTTATACTCCATATATTGCTATATGGAGGCCAGCTCATCATTAAGCGCCGAGCTACGCATAGGCACCATTGCCACACTTTAACCATAGGGCAACTCATTATGGTAACTCACCTTCTTACCTGAGCATAGGTGCGTCGTTACAAGTACATTACACTTCTCAGTATTCCCATGTCTGCATACCCATACGCATCCATGGGGTACTGAATTCCCCCCCAAAAAATAAATACTCCACATCGCAACCTTCATATATACATATGTGAAACATGTATATAATCAAGCGCCACAATTAAGCACTCTCATAGACCGACGGTTGTTCGGTCATGCTCTCACATCTCACCTTACCTTGAGCGTCGATCCATTCAGAACTGAATGGCCTCAAAAATAACAATACACATGTATGCAATACCCACCCGGTTATGTGTTATGGTTTTCAACTAAGCCACCTAATAGTTCTTAGTTTAGGGCTTAACAGAGGATGTCGCTAGCATTATAGTTTTTTCAAAACTGTTTTTCAAAGCCAAACAACGTGTTTAGTTGAAAATAGGTTTTTCGAAACCAAAACTTTTGTTTTCAAAATATGTATGTGACCGTATAAACTTAATCCGGCTCCGATACCAGCTGTGGCAGAACCTCCCAAGTTATTGGGCCCACATGCACCTGTCCTTGTCTCAAAGACCTTAGACGGCTATGCATGTGCACCAAATAACTTAACAGGATCCGTCCGAGTGTCCCAAGGACCCCGGATAAACCACGAACAACCAGGATCGCAAGATTAAGTAACACAAATCACACACCAACATTTTTGCAGCGGAAATCTTTTTACCAAATTTTACAAGTTACATCAAGTTTTACATTATATTTATCGGAGTGGTTACAGAAGTGGTTCAAAGAATAAACTTTAAAATGTTATAAATTATGTATAAGTTTGAAATATATGCTAGCTCAAATGACCATCCTCAATAAGAAGTATAGAAGGGTTACTTAGACTTATAAGAAGGCCGAGCCCACCGGCACTTAACACCATCATCAGCAGCACAAAACTATAACCTGAAAAACAATAGGGAATAAAACCCTGAGTACGGAATTACTCAGCAAGACTTACCCGACTAAAGAAAAGACTCTCAAAGGTATGCTGGCTAGAGGGATTCCAGGTAAAGCTCATCATGTTTCAAAGACTCTTTTTGCAGAAAAGCTTACTAGAAGTGGGTCCTTAAGCCAAAATTTTACATCACAAGTTAAGTACTTTTCCTGAATCTAGATTTGCCTAATCTAGAGCATTCACTTGTCCTACACTAGCTTTCTTATAAGATCCAACTTTTGTTTCGCTTGTTATCTACGATGAGGGTCGAAGATCCAGTCTTCATATCCGAGAAGTTCGGCGATCCGAATCGATTAATACCCAGCTGGGGATCTCCAACCACACGACATATGCTTCTTTTAACTCTTTTGCACATGTCTACCATTCCCACGGATCCTCCACCACATGAACAGGTCTGCGCCACCCGAGAGCACACCACCCCTTTTAGGCGGTCCTTTGCCAGGAGGGTACGTGCCACTCTCGCCATCTCTCCACTCCCAGTGCGCGATTGTCTTTTCATGTATGGTATAGCCGGGTTCAAGCTTATCCATGACGAGGTATGTGGCCAGATAAAGGATCCTAGATCAGCAGGCCAACAATCGGTACGGTCCTTAAACGACTCAGACGGAGACACTACACTGAGACTCCTTTCTCGTGCAAGTCACCCGCCCGGTCTCAGCTTTATAATTTAAACCCAAAGTTTGGTACCTGGCAGAGGTACATCTTTTCCGATGTTGAACCCATCACGGCCATGATGGATCCAACATCAAGTTTTATTTTTGAAAACTTCCCACCCACTGAAGCATCACTTTTGTTTTAAAATAAAAGATTTTTGTTTGCTAAAGCAAGGCTAAACATCATAAAATTCTTTTCAAAACGGGTATCAAGGAAGGGTAACCAATTTTCAAGGAAGGAAATGCATCAATTGTTTAGCACACAACTCCTATCACCTAATGCAGCATATAAGGTGATAAAGATTTTAAAACAGCAAGGAGGTGACGAATGCACCGGGGCTTGCCTGGGTAACAATAGGTTAGTGTTGTTAGACGTCGATCACTTAGCGACCATCTTTTGTTCTGATACTTGCTTCGTCTGTCCATCAGCATCACCATGCGGAGTAGCTCGCGCTTGGGAGTCGACTTGGCTCTTTTTCTCCGCATCACGTGATTAATTAATGTACCTGAATGAAATGCACTATGCACATGAATGCATATAGACAGGAATATTACGAACCTAAATAGTGCTACGCGATAGCGAATTAAACACCTAAAGCAAGACATCGCAAATCTAGTACGAAAATACTAGATATCGATATCACATTAAAACTATATTGATGGCATTCTAATTTTAATCGGATTTAATTCTAATATTTCGGATAACAAAAACGCGTGCCAATAATAAATTTAGCTCAAGTCCACTATACTGATTGATGAATACTAGTTCGGGCTTACGTTAAATGTCGCACTGATTTTTGGTTCTGCGCCATCTTACCCTCAACTAAACCCACAAATCACTATCAGGAGTCTACGTCAATGAATAATCGAACCACTGCCACAAACACTAACCATACCACTATGCACGCTAAGACATTTTATCTTACGACCAATATAACTACGACACGTAAGCTCACAACAAGATAATCATTGTGACTACTATATTTATCCAATCCAACTATTCCTTATACTCACGAAAAATAAATGGATCAGCTTACCATGTCCGAATCGACTCGGAGCAGGGATTTCGACGAGGCTATCCGGTTTGAACCATTCATCGAACACCATGCGTGCGTCGTTCTCCCCAAAATCAAACAGTCAATATTCGACAAGAACATCGGTGCCGATCTTCCCAACACGCGACGAGCACTGGTCCACTCATTTTGCCGAACGGGGAGCTGCAGGGGCACACGACCAGCGGGCATGAGGAAACAACGATAGCGGGGAGCGAGCTCGCGGCGCGGCACGACACGACGTGACTGTGGTTGCTAGTGAACTCAGCAATCACGATGCGAGGAGTAGGAGAACGGTTGGGGCGAGCCCGACAGGAAACAGCAGGGCGAGCGACGCTAGGGAGCTCGGCACGGTGGAGCACGCGACCAAGGTGTTCCCTATCGCTCTCCATGACACGACGCTGCTGAGCGCGTTACGAGGCGAACGACAACGATGATGGAGTAGCAGCTAGCGGTTTGACTCTAAGGTGATGTCGTGCCCATGCTTGAGGAAGGTTTGTGGCCTAACCATGGCAAGCACGACCAACGCAGCGGAGGAGAAACGAGTCGCTGGCGATGATAGCGTCCACCGACAGCAGTGTGCGAGGCCGGCGAATAGGAGCAAGATCCGAGATCACCGGTGAGCTCACGCGCGCATGGGAGGGAGATTATTGGCAAATTGCTTGTCCTGGTTGATGGTTGCCGAATGACAGGCGTAGAAAAACGAGTGTATACTGTTTCTGACGCGGCTGC
Organism: Zea luxurians; assembly: GCA_029449295.1. Lineage (NCBI taxonomy): Eukaryota > Viridiplantae > Streptophyta > Magnoliopsida > Poales > Poaceae > Zea > Zea luxurians. The sequence continues at coordinate 219,265 of JAOPSE010000807.1, forward strand.
TTGGCTAGCCCTTCTCTTTCGCCCACTCGGGCACTTACGGCAACCAGAAAATTGCCTGATGACCAAGCAATTCAACAACCACCGGCAGGCATGTCACACACAGGCTTGATAGACATAAGCGGCCAGAGAGAAGCGCGCGCGGCGAGGGGAGCAGGCTCCAGGCAAATCCTAGGGTGCGACCATGGGAGGAGCGAGCTGAGGAAGCTCGGCTGCTTGCAGGGAAGAGCACGATGGCCAAGGAACCAAGCTCAGCAGGGGATGCAGCTAGGTGCCATGGGAGCTGCGTGGACCTGGCAAAATCTGAGCAGGGAGGGAGCGCCGTGGGGAAGAGCCATTTGGCTGGGGAGAAGAAGGAGCTAGGCTAGCGCGCAGCGGCCATGGGCAAGCTAGATTTGGAGCGCCGCGATGGGACAAGGACCTCGGTTGGGCGCTCAGGAGAAGATAGAGCCGGGCGCGAGCGGCAGCTGGGATGAGCGCGACCATGAAGGAGCGCCAAACGCGGCCATGGAGAGGGAGCTTGGCCCTGGGCAAGCAGCAGGAGGGCGGCCGAGCGCCATGGGAGTGGGCAAGGCAAGCTCGGCAAGGCTCTAGACCTGGGGCGACGACAGCCATGGAGTGGAGCGTGAGGAAGCTAGGAGCAGAGACGCGCCATAGGGGAGGGCAGAGGAAGTTTCGGCCAGGAAGAGGAGCTTGAGGAGCGCGCGCACCCGTAAGAGCAGTAGCCAGCGAAGTGCAAGACGAGCAGAGATAAGGCTGGGATTTGGGAGCTCGAGAAGAAGCACGCCTGCCATGGCTTGAATGGCGTGGGGATAAGAACGCTGAGAAAAAAAATAAGCGATGGAGATAAGTGTCACAAGATTTTTCTTCCATTCCGAAATATCCAGATAATTTTAGTCTTGGGTTCTGTTCTTTTTTCCCACACGATGCTATTCAAAACAAGAATGTAATTATAACAAAAACGTAAATCTAAATACTAGGGTTATAGTTTGAGAGAGGTCTAAATGAGCCAGACCAAAATAATATTGACGACGCTATCTGTTTAATTTGGAAAATATTCCTAGAACTAGATAAATTTCTACGAGTTATTTATATCTGAAGTTGTAGATCTGAGCGAGAAGCAACAGGCCGAATTAAACTGATATCGGCTACACATATTAATTTCTGGACTTTGAAATAGGACATCGAATCGGCTAACAATTGTTTCGGTTAGTTTGGGTTTGGTTTATTTAAACAACCTGTCCCTAGTAGTGTCTCTATCAAATTCGTAGAGATCGCTCGAACCGAGCAAAATACTTAGGTGACCTTTCCAATTCGCCTTAATCGATTAATTTTAAATTGGTACCAGACTTGACACTTTATGAAATAAATTTTTAATTACGTGAGCCGAACGCGGCATCGCCATCGGAATTCCTCTAGAGACGATGTCAGCATCGTCACGGAAGTGAGATATAGACGGATTTAGACCAGACGAGATCAAATTCGATATTTTAGTCGACATTTAATTTAGTTGAACCTAAACAAATTTCGCGTGCTATCCGAATATTCAATCGGAGAACAGTTCAATTAACAATCCTGTGCCTGGTTTTTCTCGGACGATGCGCGATTCAGATTATTTTACTCTGAACATTTTTGTCATCGAGTTCAAATTAATTTGTTCAGGATAAAATCATCCGAGTGAGTCGGGCTTCCGAATTCGGATTTGCGCGAGCGATGAATTTTAAATAATCACCGGACGCACCGATTTTCAGAACGACTATGTTCCGAGCAACACAAAAATTTTAGAAGAGCCCAGATAGATAAAAAATGATGTCGAACTCATGACCGACGAAACAGATGCGATATTAAAATCGTGATAGGCAAAGATGTTTAAAATTTAGCATCCGTTTTATCCATTGATTACGTGCTTAAATCCGTACTCGTTGTCGAGCGGAATATAAACACCTAGGGTGTTACACATTGCGCGTGCGAGCCGTTTGAGGAACGGAAAGATTGCTTTACCTTCGAGTTTTGAATTTCACGGCGAGTTCGGGCGAAGTTTTAAACGGTTCTCGCCCGGGCCTTTATATACTTGGAAGGGGGGCCGGCAGTGGTTCGTCACTCTGCCATTTGCGCCTGCCTTTTGCTCTGGTTTTTGCAACCTAAGAGAATAGGCAGGGAAAAGGAAACCGCGCACCTCATCCCCTCCGTGTCACACCCGGCTTTAAGGAACAAAGCCAGGTGCATCTCATACATGCGCCAAGAAGACAACATATATAATAACAGAGTGTATAGAGATAAATGTCATAAAACATCAGAGTATTTATTACATAGCGAAAGACTTATTACAAAATAAAGTAATGAAGATAAAACGAACTAAGGATCGTCGGCGCCAATGTCAACTGAGAAACGCCACCTAGATCAGATCGAACTCCTCAGTGTTAAGCGGCTCCTCTTGAACCACCTGATCTTCTCCTGTGGGGGGGGGGGGGGGGTATGACACAGCAAGGGTGAGCTCACACATGATCATAGCTCAACAAGTTGTGGGGAACCAGTGGACATAAACTCACAAAGGTGTGAGTTCATGTGAAGTGTAAGGCTAATCAATGATAGGGGTTAAAGCTGAGCATTGCTTTTAAGTAGTTGGTCAAACTTTTATTAGCAATTACTAAGTGTAAGTAAATACCAAACCATAAGTAAAGTAATAGAACAAAATTAATAATAAACCCATGCAATGCAAATGACAAAATTGAATTTAAGTTCCATAAATTAAACATCAGAGAGTCCTGAGCTGCTCATGACCGCGAGCACGGCTAGTATACCAGTTTTACACTCTGCAGAGGTTGTACCCTTTACCCACAAGTCATGTTACCCATCTGCTAAGGGATCGCGACTTCCCATACACCTCTATCGAGAAGGCGAGGCAGGGTAACACTACGAGGCCTTTACAAAGTTCCACTAGCTTCCGAAAACCCGCTACAGTTTATAGGAAGTTCCAATGCAGGGTTCCTGGCTGACCGCCATCGCAGCAAAATCAACCAGGGACCTCCCTACACTGACCACTCCCCTACTGCCCTTGCCCCTTTCGGGTAAGGTAGTCTTCCACTAGCTTTCCTAATTAGTCAGCCAAGGGCGTCTCATTAAACCCTTGTGGTGGCACGTGTTACTCAAGTTAAGCTCTATGTTCCAATTAACATTAATGATCTCAACATGAACATAAATAGAATAACAAAAAGAATTGGAACATAAAGGTAATAAATGATTATCCTAAAACCATGTAAAGCAATAGCAAACTACCCAAGTGATTCAGGGGTAAACAAGGTAATGAGATGAACAATCTAGGGTAACCTATTGGGTCCCATCAAAATTAACCTATGCATGAATAAATGATATTAAAGAACGTTATTGGGTAAAAAGTGGTCAAGGGCACAACTTGCCTTCAATGAGCTCCTGCTCAGCTACTTCAACCTGCTGCTCACCAGGATCCTCAGCAACGGGCTCTTCTACTCGCCACAATACAAACAAGCACAGGATATAGGGAAAATTAACATTACACCAAGCATGTAAACAAAATACACAGAAATATTCTACAGAATAAAATAAAATTCTAGGAACATGAATCATAATTTTTGGAGTTATAGAATTTAAGTTATGCATTTTCAAAGGTTTTATGTGCTTTAAATAAGATTAAGTGATAAATAAATTTCTTACTGTTTTCATGACATAACAGAGGCTCTAGGTGATAAAGAATAAAATTACAAAAATTTAGAAAGTGGAATGGATTAATTTGGAGTTCATATGTATTTCTATGAATTATCAAAGTTCTAGCAATTATTTGGTATTAAAAGTAATTTCTATAATTAAATAACTGAATTTAAAGAGCTATGGACTGGGCCTCAATTTCTGAAAATGCCAGGGGCTTCGGGGTAAAAATCCAGAGACACAGAGAACAGTGCCAGAGGATGGCGGGTTTGTTTTTAGAAAATCCGGGGGCTCTTATGCATAATAGGCGGCCGAAGGGGTATTGACGAACCAGATCCGTTCGATCGAGATCCGAAGGTGCTGACACACCTAAACGAAGGGGTATCCTCATATTTAATCATGGCCGGTGATCTGCATATGCACGGCAGAGAGCTAACTAGAGCGTGTGCTAATCTCGGCCCTCGCCCGCGGATCCAACGGTTACTACCCTTTCTCCTATCCTAACCATCTGTGGCCGCTCAACCAGGCATCAACGGCCAGGGTGCTATCTTCCTTCTCTCGCTCACCTAGGCAAATCGTGCCTCCGCCTGAGGTTGCCCATGACGGTGCGCACACCACCGGCGATCTCACGGCCTAATCCTATAATCCGAACGGTCCTAGCCCTAATTAAGGCCTAAGCGAACGCAGAGAACCCGCACATACCTGTTATCCGTAGCAATTGCGGCCAGTCCACGACGTTGCAGGGTTCGGCGGCGAGTTGTCCGGCCGACAAGCAATCACGCAGGCGTGGTGATGTCAACGGCGAAATCAACGGCGGTTGAAGCTTCTAGGGGGTCCCGACGCAGCACCGGAAGGTCCCACGGATGCCCAGGTGCCCGAGACTCACGAGTTCGGCGGCGGCACTCTCTCTCTCTCGTTTTCCTCTCTCTAGATTGGTCTACGGCGATGGGGCTTCTAACACGAGACGCTCGGTCGCATGCGAGGGGAGACATCCGCGCAAATCCTTATACCCCTGTCAAAGCCATGGACCCGGGTGAGGCCGTTGCCGAGGTTGTTGTGCCCACGAGCCAGCGATCCTGGCGGCCAGTGCGGGCGGGTTGTTAGGGGTGGACCTGACGCGGGGGTCCCACATGTCAAAGGCTTGAGCGAAGGAGGAGCACGCACAACGTGACTGACGGCGGCCCCGTGAGACAGCAAACATAGTGTGGCGCCCGTGAGTGCGGTGTGGAGGCAGACGAGTGGGCCCCAGGATGTCAGTGGCTTCAGTAGATCAGCGCTACAGAGCGGTGGCGCGCGAGAGCGAGGTCCTGGGGACTGGTCAGAGGGTCCCGCACGACAGTCGCAGAATTTCTCTCCATTGGGCCACGCGGGGTGGGAAAAGGAGAATGGGCCAAAATGAGTAGTGGCCGGCCCAGGTAGTGTCTTCCTCTTTTTCTTTTTCTTTAATTCCCTTTTTCCTTCCTTTTATTCTTAATTCTTTTGAATCAAAATTTGAATTTGAATATAAGTTTCACCTTTGAGTCAATTATTCAAAATCCAACGTGTATAATAATAATATATATTTTTATACCTATTTTTATTCACTTATTAATTTCTCTTCTTCTCTCTTTTCTTAATTTTAGGATTATTTTAGGATTAAATCCCCATTTGGATATTTAACATATTTCCTTTTTACATTATTGTAATATTGTCACAAAATGCACACAGAATAAAATCGAGCATGATGCATAATTTGGCAGTATATATTTTTATTAATTGTTTTTGGGCATGATGTTCACATAAGATGATGCATAAAGATCAAACTCACATAAAGAGAAATGGTTTCTCTATTGGTATTATTTCTAGCAAATTACAAAGTGGGTGTTACAAATCCTACCCCCCTTAAAAATAATCTCGTCCTCGAGATTTAAGAAGAACGAGGGAAAAGGTGGGGAAAATCTATGCGAAGCTCTTCTTCTCTTTCCCAAGTTGCTTCATCTTCACCGTGGTGACTCCATTGCACTTTACACATCTTAATCACCTTATTCCTTGTAACTCTAGTCAATGTATCCAAAATCTTGATCGGGTACTCCGTGTAAGTCAAATCACCCTGAACACTGAGCTCTTCCATTGGTAACTGTTCCTCAGGGACACGGAGACACTTCTTTAGTTGAGATACGTGGAACACATTATGCACATCCGATAGACTATCAGGTAACTCGAGTTGATATGCCATCTCCCCAACTCGCCTAAAGATCAAGAATGGTCCAATATAGCGAGGGGACAATTTGCCCTTAACTTTGAATCTCCTCATTCCACGAAGTGGTGACACCTTGAGATACACATAATCTCCTTCTTCAAATTCCAGTGGTCTCCTTCTATTATCAGCATAGCTCTTTTGCCTGGTTTGAGCCACTCTCAAATTCTCTCGAATTATACGGACTTGTTCTTCTGCTTCTTGAATCAATTCGGGCCCAAAGAACTGTCTCTCTCCAGTCTGATCCCAATATAGAGGAGTCCTGCACTTTCTCCCATATAAAGCTTCAAAAGGTGACATCTTCAGACTGGCCTGGTAACTATTATTATACGAGAACTCAGCATAAGGCAGACTCTTATCCCAACTTCCTCCATGCTGAAGGGCACATGCTCTCAACATATCTTCCAATACTTGATTAGTTCTTTCAGTCTGTCCATCAGTCTAAGGGTGATAAGCCGTACTGAAATTCAACTTCGTACTCATGTTCTCATGAAAGCTTCTCCAAAATCTTGAGGTAAACTGCGAACCTCGATCAGACACGATCTTCTTTGGTACTCCATGTAAACACACAATCCGAGCCATATATAACTCTGCTAGCTGAGAACCTTTATATGTAGTCTTCACAGGAATAAAGTGAGCCACTTTAGTCAATCTATCCACAATCACCCATATAGCATCATATCCTTTCTGGGTGCGAGGCAATCCAGTAATGAAATCCATACCAATCTCTTCCCACTTCCACTCGGGTATCTTCAGTGGATGTAACAATCTAGCTGGCCTCTGATGTTCAGCCTTAACTCTTTGACATACATCGCACATAGCCACATGTGCAGCTACATCTCTTTTCAATCCATACCACCAATACTTCCGCTTCAAATCCTGATACATCTTAGTACTACCAGGATGAATCAAATAATCCGAATCATGGGCCTCCTTTAAAATAGTCTCTCGAAGGCTTTTAATATCAGGAACACACATCCTGTCCTTGAACCATACAGTGCCTTGCTCATCTTCCCTAAATTCCGGAACTCGACCTTCAGTAATCAGATCCTTAATCTCTTTTATTTTAGCATCACCAATTTGTCCTTTGCGTATCTCTTGCTCCAAAGTAGGTTCCACATCAATAGTAACTCCTTCAGTATGAGCGACTATCCCCAGGTTAAGTCTCCTGAAATCTTCCACAATCTCGTCGGGTAGCTGGGCAACAATAGCTGAATGAACATGCTCCTTGCGACTCAAGGCATCTGCAACCAAATTTGCCTTGCCCGGGTGATAGTGAATCTCCAAATCATAATCCTTAATAAGCTCCAACCAACGGCGTTGCCTAAGATTGAGATCCTTCTGAGTGAATATATACTTCAGACTCTTATGATCCGTATATACTTGACACTTGGTTCCCATAATGTAATGTCTCCAAATCTTAAGAGCATGCACAACAGTTGCCAATTCCAAGTCATGAGTGGGGTAATTCAATTCATGTTTGCGTAACTGACGAGAAGCATAAGCAATCACATGTCCTTCCTGCATGAGCACACATCCTAAGCCTTGGCCACATGCATCGCAATAGATATCAAATCCTTTCTGTAGGTCTGGCATAACCAATACTGGTGGCGACATCAATCTTTTCTTCAATTGATCGAAGCTGTCTTGGCACTTCTCGTCCCAATTAAATTCTCTTCCTTTCTCCAAAAGTGAAGTCATAGGTTTAGCAATCTTAGAAAATCCTTCAATAAATCTCCGATAATAGCCTGCTAATCCCAAGAAACTCCGAATCTCAGTCACTGTAGTGGGTACTCTCCACTCCATTATCTCCTTAACCTTAGCAGGATCCACTGCTATTCCTCCATTAGAAATAATATGTCCAAGGAATGGTACCTTGTCAATCCAAAACTCGCATTTGCTGAATTTGGCATATAGCTGGTTATCTCGTAGCTTCTGTAGCACCAATCTCAAATGTTCCTCGTGATCACTATCACTCTTAGAATAGATAAGAATATCGTCGATGAACACCACGACGAATCTGTCCAAATACTCCATAAACACCTTATTCATCAAGTTCATAAAATAAGCTGGTGCATTGGTTAATCCAAACGACATAACAGTAAACTCATATAATCCATATCGAGTCGAGAAAGCCGTCTTGGGAATATCCGATGGTCTAATCCTCATCTGATGGTATCCCGATCGGAGATCAATCTTCGAAAATACTCTTGCACCTCTCATCTGATCAAATAAATCCTCAATACGGGGCAACGGATACTTGTTCTTCACTGTAACATCATTAAGAGATCTATAATCCACACACATCCGCTGCGATCCATCCTTCTTCTGTACAAACAGAACCGGTGCTCCCCAAGGTGAGGAACTCGGACGAATGTACCCAGCCTCTTGTAACTCAGTTAACTGCTTCTTAAGTTCCTTCAACTCCTCTACGGACATCCTATATGGCCGTTTAGAAATAGGGGCGGTTCCAGGTAAGAGGTCAATAACAAACTCAACTTCTCTATCAGGTGGCATCCCTGGTAACTCCTCTGGAAAGACATCCGAAAAATCTCTAACCACCCGGATGTTGTCACCAACAAACTCCTCAGGCATAAAGAACATTGCACACATGGATGAGGAGGTTACTGCAATATTAACTTGAAATCTTTCTCCTTTAGTGGTAGTGAGTTCTACGGTACCTCTACCACATGCTATAATGGCCTTTGCCTTTCTTAGCCATGACATACCAAGGATCAGATCTATACTGCTTGACTCTAATATTATAGCAGTAGCTCCAAATTCTCTACCCATAATGGTCAATGTCAATCTACGTGTCATTTGATTCGCCTCAATAGGCCCTTTAGGTGTAATTACTATCATGGGTTTTCTCATATTTAGCAGTGGTATTTCATTTGTGTTGGCATATCTAGCAGACATGAATGAATGTGTAGCACTAGAATCAAATAATATGGTTGCAGGAATTGCATTAACATAAAACATACCAATTACGAGGTCCCCACCATCCGGAGTAGCATCAACGCTGACTTGATTAACCTTGGCAATAGAATATCCCTTGCCAGATCCTGGAGTTTGCTGCCTGTTCTGAACTGGAGTAGTAGCAATCCTCTGTGGGCAGACATTTGCGTAATGACTAGTCTTCCCACACTTGAAACATGTGGTGCCTGGACTCTGTCCTGAAAACTTCGTCGGGGTGCCAGTGGGGGTAGCCTGACGAGGAGGTGGAGTCCTCAGTGGTGATTGCTGAACTGGGCGCGGTCCTCCGGGTCGAGTTGGTGTACCCTGTGGTGAACTGTAGCGAGGACGAACACTGCTGCTTCCTTGTCCTTGAGATATTGCCTTTCTCTTCAAATCTCCCAGCTGAACACGCTTGTGTTCAATAGCCAGGGCCTTATCAAGCAGCCTCTGAAATGACGGAAATGTGTGTGCCACTAGAGCATACTGCAGTGGTCCATTAAGTCCTTCAATGAAATGCTCCTGCTTCCTCTCGTCTTCAGCAACTTCTTCAGGGGCATATCTAGATAACTGAATAAACTTGTCGCGGTACTCGCTGACTGACATACTTCCTTGCTTCAGCGACAGAAATTCCTTCTTCTTGATCTTTATCATACCAGCTGGAATATGGTAGTTTCTGAACTGTGTACTGAACTCTGCCCAAGTAATAGTATCCGCAGCATCATGGGCAGCAGTATAAGAATCCCACCAGTCAGCAGCAGGACCTGTCAGACGTCCAGAAGCATATAAAACCTTCTCCCGGTCCGTGCACTGTGCAATATTCAGCATCTTTTCAACGGACTTCAGCCAATCATCCGCGTCCAGTGGATCAGGTGAGCTTGCAAATGTAGGTGGCTTATGACTCATGAACTCCCGGTGCTTATCGCGAGGTGGAACTGGTGGTGGTGGTGGAGGCAGTGGCACTTGTTGCTGTTGTTGCTGCTGCATTTGTTGTTGCAGCTGCTGTTGTTGTGCCCTCCTTTCCTGGCGTATCTCATCTCGCTCCTGGCGCAACTCCTGGCGTATATCTTCTCTTTCCTGACGCATCTCCTGGCTTTCTTGCTGCATCTGGGCACGCATATCAGCCATAGTGTCTGCCATTTGCTGCATCACCGCCATCTGAGCAGCAACCAGTGGGTCAACTCCGCCTGGTGGAGGATTAGGAGGATTCATCTCTGCAGGTTGTGGCTGGGGTTGTCTATGTATCCACCGAGTGTGTCGATTAGGAGGCAAATCAATTCCACCACCCCGCCTGGTATTGACCATCTGAGTTAGATACATATGGTAAGAGAATAGCAGACAAGGCAGGTATTTACAAATCAGGTTACTTTGGGGAATTTTATTAGCTAAGCAGATTAATATTTTACCTACCATAGCTAATTTATTACTTATGGTGGTACATACTAAGATGTCCATACATAATGTATCAATCAATCAAAGAAGCAAATCAGGCATTTATCATCAGCACAATCAAACAACATTTTAAATAGAGAAAATAGTTTTAATTTTGTCTTAGGTTCCCTATCCCTTAGAAAGATCATAGTCATAGGATTCCAAGGTGTGAAATCCATCTTGTCTTAGAGTAGAAAAGATAAGAATGATCAGAGTAGAATAGCAAAAAGGTGAGACGAGATCAAGATGAGATGAGTATAGAATGAGTCAGAGTAAGGTAAGTAGGAAAGGGTTTGTCCATCTCTATCTAGGTCTCGTCCTACAGTCAACATTTCCTCTGATACCACTTCTGTCACACCCGGCTTTAAGGAACAAAGCCAGGTGCATCTCATACATGCGCCAAGAAGACAACATATATAATAACAGAGTGTATAGAGATAAATGTCATAAAACATCAGAGTATTTATTACATAGCGGAAGACTTATTACAAAATAAAGTAATGAAGATAAAACGAACTAAGGATCGTCGGCGCCAATGTCAACTGAGAAACGCCACCTAGATCAGATCGAACTCCTCAGTGTTAAGCGGCTCCTCTTGAACCACCTGATCTTCTCCTGTGGGGGGGGGGGGGGTATGAGACAGCAAGGGTGAGCTCACACATGATCATAGCTCAACAAGTTGTGGGGAACCAGTGGACATAAACTCACAAAGGTGTGAGTTCATGTGAAGTGTAAGGCTAATCAATGATAGGGGTTAAAGCTGAGCATTGCTTTTAAGTAGTTGGTCAAACTTTTATTAGCAATTACTAAGTGTAAGTAAATACCAAACCATAAGTAAAGTAATAGAACAAAATTAATAATAAACCCATGCAATGCAAATGACAAAATTGAATTTAAGTTCCATAAATTAAACATCAGAGAGTCCTGAGCTGCTCATGACCGCGAGCACGGCTAGTATACCAGTTTTACACTCTGCAGAGGTTGTACCCTTTACCCACAAGTCATGTTACCCATCCGCCAAGGGATCACGACTTCCCATACACCTCTACCGAGGAGGCAAGGCAGGGTAACACTACGAGGCCTTTACAAAGTTCCACTAGCTTCCGAAAACCCGCTACAGTTTATAGGAAGTTCCAATGCAGGGTTCCTGGCTGACCGCCATCGCAGCAAAATCAACCAGGGACCTCCCTACACTGACCACTCCCCTACTGCCCTTGCCCCTTTCGGGTAAGGTAGTCTTCCACTAGCTTTCCTAATTAGTCAGCCAAGGGCGTCTCATTAAACCCTTGTGGTGGCACGTGTTACTCAAGTTAAGCTCTATGTTCCAATTAACATTAATGATCTCAACATGAACATAAATAGAATAACAAAAAGAATTGGAACATAAAGGTAATAAATGATTATCCCAAAACCATGTAAAGCAATAGCAAACTACCCAAGTGATTCAGGGGTAAACAAGGTAATGAGATGAACAATCTAGGGTAACCTATTGGGTCCCATCAAAATTAACCTATGCATGAATAAATGATATTAAAGAACATTATTGGGTAAAAAGTGGTCAAGGGCACAACTTGCCTTCAATGAGCTCTTGCTCAGCTACTTCAACCTGCTGCTCACCAGGATCCTCAGCAACGGGCTCTTCTACTCGCCACAATACAAACAAGCACAGGATATAGGGAAAATTAACATTACACCAAGCATGTAAACAAAATACACAGAAATATTCTACAGAATAAAATAAAATTCTAGGAACATGAATCATAATTTTTGGAGTTATAGAATTTAAGTTATGCATTTTCAAAGGTTTTATGTGCTTTAAATAAGATTAAGTGATAAATAAATTTCTTACTGTTTTCATGACATAACAGAGGCTCTAGGTGATAAAGAATAAAATTACAAAAATTTAGAAAGTGGAATGGATTAATTTGGAGTTCATATGTATTTTCTATGAATTATCAAAGTTCTAGCAATTATTTGGTATTAAAAGTAATTTCTATAATTAAATAACTGAATTTAAAGAGCTATGGACTGGGCCTCAATTTCTGAAAATGCCAGGGGCTTCGGGGTAAAAATCCAGAGACACAGAGAACAGTGCCAGAGGATGGCGGGTTTGTTTTTAGAAAATCCGGGGGCTCTTATGCATAATAGGCGGCCGAAGGGGTATTGACGAACCAGATCCGTCCGATCGAGATCCGAAGGTGCTGACACACCTAAACGAAGGGGTATCCTCACATTTAATCGTGGCCGGTGATCTGCATATGCGCGGCAGAGAGCTAACTAGAGCGTGTGCTAATCTCGGCCCTCGCCCGTGGATCCAACGGTTACTACCCTTTCTCCTATCCTAACCATCTGTGGCCGCTCAACCAGGCATCAACGGCCAGGGTGCTATCTTCCTTCTCTCGCTCACCTAGGCAAATCGCGCCTCCGCCTGAGGTTGCCCATGACGGTGCGCACACCACCGGCGATCTCACGGCCTAATCCTATAATCCGAACGGTCCTAGCCCTAATTAAGGCCTAAGCGAACGCAGAGAACCCGCACATACCTGTGATCCGTAGCAATTGCGGCCAGTCCACGACGTTGCAGGGTTCGGCGGCGAGTTGTCCGGCCGACAAGCAATCACGCAGGCGTGGTGATGTCAACGGCGAAATCAACGGCGGTTGAAGCTTCTAGGGGGTCCCGACGCAGCACCGGAAGGTCCCACGGATGCCCAGGTGCCCGAGACTCACGAGTTCGGCGGCAGCACTCTCTCTCTCTCGTTTTCCTCTCTCTAGATTGGTCTACGGCGATGGGGCTTCTAACACGAGACGCTCGGTCGCATGCGAGGGGAGACATCCGCGCAAATCCTTATACCCCTGTCAAAGCCATGGACCCGGGTGAGGCCGTTGCCGAGGTTGTTGTGCCCACGAGCCAGCGATCCTGGCGGCCAGTGCGGGCGGGTTGTTAGGGGTGGATCTGACGCGGGGGTCCCACATGTCAAAGGCTTGAGCGAAGGAGGAGCACGCACAACGTGACTGACGGCGGCCCCGCGAGACAGCAAACATAGTGTGGCGCCCGTGAGTGCGGTGTGGAGGCAGACGAGTGGGCCCCAGGATGTCAGTGGCTTCAGTAGATCAGCGCTACAGAGTGGTCGCGCGCGAGAGCGAGGTCCTGGGGACTGGTCAGAGGGTCCCGCACGACAGTCGCAGAATTTCTCTCCATTGGGCCACGTGGGGTGGGAAAAGGAGAATGGGCCAAAATGAGTAGTGGCCGGCCCAGGTAGTGTCTTCCTCTTTTTTTCTTTTTTTTAATTCCCTTTTTCCTTCCTTTTATTCTTAATTCTTTTGAATCAAAATTTGAATTTGAATATAAGTTTCACCTTTGAGTCAATTATTCAAAATCCAACGTGTATAAGAACAATATATATTTTTATACCTATTTTTATTCACTTATTAATTTCTCTTCTTCTCTCTTTTCTTAATTTTAGGATTATTTTAGGATTAAATCCCCATTTGGATATTTAACATATTTCCTTTTTACATTATTGTAATATTGTCACAAAATGCACACAGAATAAAATCGAGCATGATGCATAATTTGGCAGTATATATTTTTATTAATTGTTTTTGGGCATGATGTTCACATAAGATGATGCATAAAGATCAAACTCACATAAAGAGAAATGGTTTCTCTATTGGTATTATTTCTAGCAAATTACAAAGTGGGTGTTACACTCCGCCTCCACCACCTTCGTTCGGTGATGGCTGACAGGGTGACCGTTGTCCCGCCGCGCGACCCGTGGCCCTCCCCCACTATCGTCGCGAAGGATCTGGAGGCCCTCGTCGCCGATGGTCTGCTCGTCCCCTCTCCGGTGGGGCGCAGCCGGAGTGGATGGCCCCGAGCGAGGCTGTCCCTTCACCGCCGCCGGGGTACGTGGTTAGCTTCATCGCCTTCCATGAGCGGGGGTTCGGAGTGCCAGCGAGCCGCTTTATGCAGGCGCTCCTGCACCACTACGGGGTGGAGCTGCACAACCTCAACCCCAACTCTATTGCGCAAGCGGCCATCTTCGCGTCAGTTTGTGAGGGTTTTCTGGGGATCGAAGTTCACTGGGATCTGTGGACCCACCTCTTCTCCGTGGAGCTCTTCGCCTTGACGACGGATGCGAAGAAGGTCCGTATGGTGGTGCGAGCCGGTGGCTGCACCCTCCAGCTGAGGCAGGGGCGCGCGCAGCAGTACATACCTGCCATCCTTGTGTCTTCGAACAAGGGGTGGCAGCGCCGATGGTTTTATCTCCGGAACGACGACGGGAGGCTCCTGTCGTTTTCTTAGCGAGTGGTGACCGCCGCCGGTAGCAACTGGCGCTGGGGTGCCACGCGTGAGAGACAGGAGAAGCTCCAGCCTATTCTGCAGGCTTTGCAGAAGTTACGAGATGGGGGCCTTACTGCTGCGGGGGTTGTTGCCGCTATCCATCGCTGGAGGGTGCTCCCTTTGGCAGAGCGGCGGTTGCAGCTCTTGGAGATGAGACCAGGGGTCGATCTGGAGGGCTCGCAGATGTCCTCGGCCTCCCTCCTCGACGACGACCTCCGCAAGCGGGTAGCGGGTATGGTAGGGAGGCTAGATGCCGGCGCCCTTACCCAGCCTGCGATGCGTCTCGACCATGGGTATGTTTCCCTGGTAAGTATCCGATCCTTCTCCTGTACTGCGCCGAGTTGCCTTCGATTCCCACTGTTGGGATCTTTGCTCTTCCAGGGGTTAAGTTTTTATAAACCCGCCCTGCCGCGGGTCCCGGAGGACGCGCTGGACCGAGCCGCGCGGAGGGTCGCCGCGGAGGAGGAGAAGAAGAAGAAGGACGTGGAGAAGGCTCGGGCTCCCGAGCGGATGCGAGCTCGGGACGCCTTGGAGAAGCGTCATCGGAGACAAGAGAGGGACGGGCTCCCGAGGGAGCCGTCGCCAGAGACGCCCGACGATGATGATGACAATGATGATGACGAGCATGACGACATGGTGGCCCATCTTGGCCTCAGCCCGGACCCGGGGCCGGGCCAGGGGTTGCCATGCCAGCCTCCAAGTGGGCTGGTACCATTAGTGCCCGAGGCCAGGACATCGGGGTCCCAGTCCGAGGAGCGGAGGTAGGCCGAGGGGGCACCTGACCCCTTGGTCGAGGTAGCTGCGTTGACTCTGGGGAGTCAGGCCGACCCCTCTGTCCCCCAGGGGCAAGCGCCCGTGTTGGCTGTGCAGGAGGTCGATCCTCCGGCCGCTGCGGCGACGCCTCGGCAGGCCGTTCCTTTGGTGCCTCGGGCGCCCGAGGTGGGAGCGGCGCCTAAGTCGGTAGCAGGGCAACCCTCGGCAGCGCCTGCGGGGACCGAGGCCTGAGGGCCTCCCCACAGGCACGATTGGCCTTGGTCCGGAGCGGGTAAGTGTCTGAGAATGCCTCTGTTTTGGCTTCTTTCATTGTGTGTCTTGAACTTGCTTTCTCTCTTCCTTTTAGCAAGCGGAGGCAGGGCCTGACCGGCCTGACCCCCACGAAGGCCCTTAAAACGGTGCCGACTTCTTCAGCCAGTGCCGCGGCGTGCCATGCCGGTTGGCTGGCCTCCGCACAGGATGCTCCCGAGCGGGGGGCCCAGGCGGCACGAGCTGCCATGTGGTAAGCCTCCCAGGCCGACCTTTCCATCGGGGCGGCCGTCGTGCCGGGGGAGGCTGCTGACGCGGCCATGGCCCCGAGCCCACCTGACGTGTCATCGGTGCCAGTGTCGACTCCTGCCGCGGTCGCTGCAGATTCGCCTGTTCCTGGCCCTGAGGAGGGGGCTAACGCTGTCGTCGAGGTCGTCGACCGGAAACCCGCCACCTTAGCCGAGGGGGAGCCCAGCGCGTCGATGGCGATGGTGCCCGACGTGTTGACTGCAGGGGAACCCGACGACTTGGCGGAGGAGCGCATAATGCCGCGGCCCGTCTCGTGGGGCAGCGTCCTCATCCCCACGCAGCGCAACCCCAATGAGAGGTGTGGGTAGGTGTTCCGGTTCTGGAGCCGCGGCGCCTCGAAACCCCTCCTCGTCCTCAACGATGAGCAGGAGGAGCAGTCTCGGGATGAGCTCCGCGAGTATGCTGAGGCGGCGATGGGGTCGCTTCGGTCGACCATGGAGATCCTTTCCAGGGACGTTCCCAGGGTCCTCCAGGTAAGGATTTTAGGCGCATACCTTGCATGGCCAAGGCATTCTTTGTAATACCTTGTCTTCCTTGCTCAGGAGCTGGCGGATGTAAGCACCACCAAGTCGCTGTTCATCCACCACGAGAGCGGCGTTTGGGGTTCGCTGTGGTCCTAGAGAGCCGCGCTTGCCAAGGCTAACGAGCGCCTTGCCTGACAAAGCACCGAGCTGGCGAACCTTCGGCTACTCTATGATGATCTAAAGGCGGAGGCAGCGGCGACGCGGGCAGAGGCGGCGTTGGCATGGACGGAGGCACAGCAGCGGCAGCTGGAGCTTGGCCAGGCCATCGATGAGCGGGACCAATCTTGGAGCCAAGCTGCCCAGGCCATGGGCTGGGCTGAGGCCCTTGAGGGTCAGCTGGCCGAGGTGTTTGTTCGAGCCGAGGCCCTTGCGGGGGACCTGGCTGTGGTCGTCGGATCTGCCCAGTCTGCCCAAGTTGTGGCCTCGCAGGAGCGTGCCCGGGCTGAAGGTATCTTTCGCCTGCTTTGCGACTTCAATTTAGCTTCATTCTTCAACTCGTGTCTGAAGAATTTTGATCGGCTATCAGCAGAGCTCGAGACGACTCTTAATGAGTCCGTCAAGGTGCACGCCCGGGCGGCTGAGCAAAATGAGGCCGACCATGTGGCTATGTCCGAGGCTATCTTGGGCTTTTGCCGAGCCTTTGACCTTGACAATGTCCCCTCGGGTAGCTCCCCCCAGAGTCATCTGTGGGCCTTGGACGGCCATGTGCGCAGCAGACTCCGTGGGGTGCTGCACCACGGCATTAGGCGGGCCTTCGCCGTGCTTGCTTCCCACTACGACGTGGACTTGAAGCGGGTCAGCGAGGGGTACTGTGTACCCGATGAAGACGAGGCTGCCTTAGCCGAGGTCCAGAGGCTTGACGCGGCCGTCGAGGGCCCGAGCGTGGTGCTGGCCTCCTCCTTCGAGGTGGAGATCCTTCCGCCCGCATCGTCGTCTGAGGCTGGGCCAGACTTCGCCGAAGGCGGAAATGGCGCTAAGGGCGCAGCTGCTTCCCCTACCGATGCCTGATCCTGCTGGAGCAGTTTATTTGTAGCATGCGTGTGTTCTTTGCGGCCGCCGAGGCCTAAACACTTTCATCGTCGTATCATAAAGCTACGTTTTCTTTCCTCTTGTTTCGTGCGCCATGACTTGTTCGTTGGTAGCAGAACCACTTGTTCGAGCGAGAGTTACTTTTCGCGGAAGGTGATGAGTGGCGTATCCGTATCTAGAAGGCGTAGGAGTCCCTCAGCTCGGTCGGCCTTGTCGCTTACGCGTACTCTTCGTCATTTTTAGGATCCCGCTATCGATACAGAAGTCGAAAGCACGAAAGGTCGTTTTGGTAGAAAATTTTTCCCGAGGAAAATTTTGACGCAGAGGGGGTTCCCCCCTTCTAGCCCCCGAGGGAGGGTCAGGCTTTGCTGAGGCAAGGCCGACCCTTCCTTGACTGTTAGACTTCATGTATGTAAAGAAAACGAGGTACATGAACGACTTAAAACATCTTAAGGGTAGAAGCGACGTAGCTGTTGGATGTTCCAAGCGTTGCTGTAGACCTCGCCTTGGTCGTTGGCCAGCTTGTATGTTCCGGGCTTTAAAATCTTAGCGATGATGAAGGGCCCTTCCCAGGGAGGAGTGAGCTTGTGGCACCCTCGGGCGTCCTGTCGTAGACGAAGCACCAAGTCTCCCACTTGGAAGCCTCGGGGCTGAACGCTTCGGGCGTGGTAGCGTCGCAGCGACTGCTGGTACCGTGCCAAATTTAGTAAGGCAACATCTCGAGCCTCTTCGAGCTGGTCCAGCGAGTCCTCTCGGCTGGTCTGGTTGCTTCAGTCATCGTACGCCCTGGTCCTCGGGGAGCCGTATTCTAAGTCCGTGGGGAGGATGACCTCGGCCCCATAGACTAGAAAAAACGGCGAGAAACCCGTGGCACGACTCGGCGTCGTCCTCAGACTCCAGACCACCGAGGGTAGTTCTTTCATCCACCGCTTGACAAACTTGTTGAGGTCGTTGTAGATCCTCGGTTTGAGTCCCTACAAAATTATACCGTTGGCACACTCCACCTGCCCATTTGTCATGGGGTGAGCTACGACGGCCCAGTCCACACGGATGTGGTGGTCGTCGTAGAAGTCCAGGAACTTTTTTCCGGTGAACTGCGAGCCATTATCGGTGATGATGGAGTTTGGGACCCTGAATCGATGGATGATGTTGGTGAAGAATGCCACCGCCTGCTCGGACCTGATGCTGGTTAAGGGTCGGACCTCGATCCACTTAGAGAATTTGTCGATGGCGACCAGCAGGTGCGAGAAGCCCCTGGGTGCCTTCTGCAAGGGACCGTTGAGGTCTAGACCCCACACATCAAATGACCATGTGATGGGTATCGTCTACAGGGCCTGAGCGGGCAGGCGTGTCTGCTTTGCGTAGAATTGACACCCCCGGCAGGAGCGAACAATCCTAGTGGCGTCGGCCACCGCGGTTGGCCAGTAGAAACCCTGTCGGAAGTCATTCCCCATGAGGGCTCGAGGTGCTGCATGGTGGCCACAAGCCCTCGAGTGTATTTCTTGCAACAGCTCTTGTCCTTGGGCGATGGATATGCATCGTTGGAGGATGCTCGAGGGGATGCGGTGATAGAGCTCCTTTTCATCACCCAGCAAGACGAACGACTTGGCGTGCCGAGCCAGTCGCCGAGCTTTGGCCTTGTTGAGGGGAAGCTCTCCTTGGAGGAGATATTCCAGGTACGAGGTCTACCAGTTCGGATCTGGTGTGACCCCATTCTGTTCCCCCTCGATGGGCAAGGCCTCCTCCTCGATGGCCGAGGGTACCTCGGGCTAGGCCGAGGCTTCCTCGGGCTCGGGCGTGTCGTCGATCTTGATGGATGGTTGATGTAGATCTCTGGAGAAGACGTCCGGGGGAACTGTTGTCCGCCCCGAGGCTATCTTCGCCAGCTCATCTGCAGTCTCGTTGTAGCGTCGGGCGATGTGGTTGAGCTCCAGCCCGTAGAACTTGTCTTCCAAGCGCCGGACTTCGTCGCAGTAGGCTTCCATCCTTCGGTCGCGACAGTGGGAGTTCTTCATGACTTGGTTGATGACAAGCTGCAAGTCGCCACGAGCGTCGAGGCGCCGGACCCCTAGCTCCGCGGCGATGTGCAGCCCGTTAACCAGAGCCTCATACTCGGCCACGTTGTTTGATGCCGGAAAATGGAGGCATATGACGTAGCGAAGATGCTTTCCGAGGGGTGAAACGAAGAGCAAGCCAGCGCCTGCTCCTGTTTTCATGAGTGACCCATCGAAGTACATGGTCCAAAGCTCGGGTTGGATTGGAGTTGTTGGCAATTGGGTGTCAGTCCACTCCGCCAGGAAGTCTGCCAAGACCTGGGATTTTATGGCCTTCTGAGGGGCGTGTTAGAAATATGCCCTAGAGATAATCATAGAGATGAGCATATTTCTTTGTATCCATGATATATATATTGCTTAATTGAATATCCATGGAAGGCACCTTGTATTGATTAGCAATTATGTGAATTGTTTGTGAGATTCTTTACTTATATGGTTATTCTAAATGATGTCCCTAGTCAGAGTCGATGACTAGCACATGTATTAGTTGATGACTACATTTCACAAGTCATGAACATGGAGATGTTAAATTAATAATGTGGGCGCATGTATGACATGAGGCTGGACCGACCCAACGTGAGATATTGTAATATAGTTCTCTTCTTGCAACATGAATACTGTATCCTTAGACCTGAGATTGTCGCATGTTCTCAAGATGTGAATTGACTTACTTAGGGACTATCAAACGCTATCCCGTAACTGGGTAGTTATAAAGGTAGTTTTGGGTTTGTCAGGAAGCATGCTATGAGGCATGGTCAGTCAAGATGGAATTTGTCCCTCTCTTTGTGAGAGAGATATCTCTGGGCCCCTCGAGTGATTGGATCAAGAAATGTATGGCCGTGCTAGGGTTAAGAGTTAACCATTGAAAGGATTCCAATTCACAGTATCGAGAAAGAGAGGTCAGCTTAGAGCCAGACCAAATATCGTGAGACAAAGGGAACAACATGTACTTAATGTCGCAATGGTTCGTCTGATATGATCTTTACGTACACATAGGAGTTGACATGTCTTGCTAGAGGCCGCTGTCAATTATTGGGCCAAGTAAGAGTACTCGGGCTATGTCTATTTGTACGTGAACCTATATGGTCACACACTTAAGGGGAAGGAAGCCTAATTCGGATTAGATCCGAAATTAGACTGGGCTTTAGGGTTAATGATGGGCCTCGGCGTCAGAAGCCCACCATAACGCCTATATAATGAGGGGCGGGGGCGCGGTTAAGAGATAACCTAATTCGCCACCTGCAAACCAGCAGCCGCCGCTTGCCTCTCGCCCTCGCCAAGCCGCCGTCGCGAACCTAGCAGTTCGGTACGCGGCGCTTCCTCCCTGTACGTGTGGATACCTCGGAGGTGCTGCATCTGGAGCACTTGGATGAACCATGCGAGGACGTGAAGAACGCCGACGACTACACGGCACTGCTCGACGCGTTCGTCTACATCGAGACGTCTTCTGCTGCTCTGCGCGTCTAGTGGTAATTCCATGACCTATAACCGCAGTAGTTCTTGGTATTATGGGGATGAAAATTTTGTTTTGCGCTAGCGTAGCCTCCCCGTAATCCTACAGGGCGAATGATAGCGTTTCGCCCATGAGTTCCACCGCCCACTTTGCTATCCTACCCGAGGCCTCACGGCACTGGATGATCTCCCCCAGGGGGAAGGATGACACCACAGTCACCGGGTGAGACTCGAAGTAGTGTCGCAACTTTCGTCGTGTCAGAACCACTGCGTAGAGCAGCTTCTGGATCTGCGAGTAGCAGACTTTGGTCTTGGAAAGCACTTCGCTGATGAAGTAGACTGGCCTCTGGATGAGCAGTGCATGCCCTTTTTCTCGTCTCTCGACTACGATCGCGGCACTGACCACCTGAGTGGTTGCGGCTACGTAGATCAAGAGGGCTTCTCCTGCAGCGGGGGGCACCAGGATGGGTGTGTTTGTAAGGAGCGCCTTAAGGTTTCTGAGGGCTTCCTCGGCCTCGGGGGTCCAAGTGAAGCACTCGGCCTTCCTTAAGAGGCGGTACAGAGGCAAGCCTTTCTCGCCAAGGCGTGAGATGAAGCGGCTCAGAGCCACAAGGCATCCCATGACCCTCTGTACTCCTTTCAAATCCTTGATCGGTCCCATGTTGGTGATGGCCGTGATTTTCTCCGGATTGGCCTCGATGGCCCACTCAGAGACGATGAATCCAAGGAGCATGCCTCGGGGGACTCCAAAGACACACTTCTCGGGATTGAGTTTCACGCCTTTCGCTCTCAGACACTTGAATGTCGTTTCAAGGTCAAAGAGGAGGTTGGAGGCTTTCTTCGTCTTGACAACGATGTCATCGACGTAAGCCTCAACCTTTCTGTCGATGTGTTCTCCGAACACGTGGTTCATGCACCTCTGGTAGGTGGCGCCTGCATTCCTCAAACCAAATGGCATTGTAGTGTAACAGTACATGCTAAAAGGTGTGATGAAAGAAGTCGCGAGCTGGTCGGACTCTTTCATCTTGATTTGGTGATAGCCTGAGTAGGCATTAAGGAACGACAAGGTTTCGCACCCAGCAGTGAAGTCCACAATTTGATTGATGCGAGGTAGAGGGTAGGGAACTTTTGGACATGCTTTGTTTAGACCAGTGTAGTCTACACACATCCTCCATTTCTCATCCTTCTTCCTTACAAGAACAGGGTTAGCTAACCATTCGGGATGGAATACCTCTTTGATGAACCCTGCCGCGAGTAGCTTGTGGATCTCCTCGCCTATGGCCCTACGCTTTTCTTCGTCACAACAGCGTAGGGTTTGCTTCACGGGTCGGGCTCCAGCTCCGATGTCCAGTGAGTGCTCGGCGACATCCCTCGGTATGCCGGGCATGTCCGAGGGACTCCACGCAAAGACTTTAGCGTTTGCGCGGAGAAAGTCGACGAGCACTGCTTCCTATTTGGGGTCGAGCTTGGAGCCGATCCGGACTTTCTTGCTGGCATCATTGCTAGGGTCGAGAGAGACGGACTTGACCACCTCGACTGGTTCGAAGTTGCCGACGTGCCGCTTCATGTTGGGTGCCTCCTTGGAGAGGCGTTCTAGGTCAGCGATGAGGGCCTCGGACTCGGCGAGGGCCTCAACGTACTCCACGCACTCCACGTCGCATTCGTACATGTGGCGGTACGTGGATCCGACGGTGATGATCTCGTTCGGGCCCGGCATCTTGAGCTTGAGGTAGGTGTAGTTGGGGACGGCCATGAACTTGGTGTAGCACGGCCTTCCCAACACCGCATGGTAGGTTCCTCGAAACCCGACGACCTCGAAGGTGAGAGCTTCCTTTCGGAAGTTGGAGGGAGTCCCGAAGCAGACGGGTAAGTCGATCCGCCCGAGGGGGAGGATACGCTTTCCAGGTGCGATCCCGTGAAAGGGTGCCACACCGGCCCGGACCTCGGACCGATCGACCCCCAAGAGTTCTAGGGTCTCGGCGTAGATGATGTTAAGGTTGCTGCCTCCGTCCATGAGGACTTTGGAGAGCCTAACGTTGCCGATGATCGGATCGACGACGAGCGGGTACCTTCCTGGGCTTGGCACGAAGTTGGGGTGGTCGCCTCGGTCGAAGGTGATAGGCTTGTCGGACCAGTCTAGGTAGACTGGCGCTGCCACCTTCACCAAGCAGACCTCTCGGCGCTCCTGCTTGCGGTGCCGAGCCGAGGCGTTCTCCGCCTGCCCGCCGTAGATCATGAAGCAGTTGTGGACCTCCAGGAACTCCTCTTCCTTGCCACCCTCCTTCTTGTTGTTGTCATGTCCCTTGTCATCTTCTGCCGGGGCCCGGTCTTATGGAAGTAGCGCCGGAGCATGACACATTCTTCGAGGGTATGCTTGACGGGACCCTGGTGATAGGGGCATGGCTCTTTGAGCATCTTGTCGAACGCTTCGGCCCCTCTAGGAGGTTTTCGAGGGTTCCTGTGCTTGGCCACAGCGACGATATTCGCGTCGGTGGTGTCGCGTTTCGCTTGCGACTTGTTCTTGGCCTTCTTCTTCGTGCCCCGCTGGGCGGATGCCTCGGGGGCGTCTTTCTTTGGCTCTCCCTGAGGCTACTTGTCCTTTCGGAAGATGGCTTCGACCGCCTCCTGACCCGAGGCGAACTTGGTGGCGACGTCCATCAGTTCGCTTGCACGGGTGGGAGTCTTGCGCCCCAGTTTGCTCACCAGGTCTCGGCAAGTGGTGCCGGCAAGGAAAGCCCCAATGACATCCGAGTCAGTAGCGTTGGGCAGCTCGGTGCGCTACTTCAAAAACCGCCGGATGTACTCTCGGAGGGACTCCCCTAGCTGCTGGCAGCAGCTTCAGAGATCCCACGAGTTCCCAGGGCGCACGTACGTGCCTTGGAAGTTTCCCGCGAAAGCCTTAACCAGATCGTCCCAGTCGGAGATCTGCGCAGGAGGCAGATGCTCCAGCCAGGCTCGGGCAGCGTCAGAAAGGAAAAGGGGTAGATTACGGACAATGAGGTTGTCATCATCCGCCCCTCCCAACTGGCATGCCAGTCGGTAGTCCGCGAGCCACAGCTCCGGCCTCGTCTGCCCCGAGTACTTGGTGATGGTAGTCGGGGCTCGAAAATGGGCAGGGACCGACGCTTGTCATATGGCCCGGTCGAAGACTCGCGGACCGGGCGGTTCGGGCGAGGGGCTGCGATCCTCCTCGCTGTCGCAGCGTCCCCCACGCCTGGGATGGTTGCCTCGGCGCACCTTCTCGTCGAGGCGGGTTCGTCGGTCGAGATGGTGGTGCTCATTGCCGAGGCGATCCCGTGCAGCAGGAGCCTCGTCCCACATGCGCTCGGGATGGACCGAGGCTTCCCGCATGCGTCGGGAGGACACCGCGTGATGCTCCGAGGGGTCAGCTCGCCTCCGGGAGGCGGAGCTCTCGGCTCATTGAACTGCGGCGCCTTCCAGGAGATCCTTGAGTTCGCCCTGGATACGCCGTCCCTCGGTGGTGGATGGCTCCAGCATGGCTCGAAGTAGCATCACCGCTGCAGCTAGGTCCTGGCCGGACCCGCTGACAGCCGGGGGCAGCGCTGCCCTGGCATTGTCGATGATGCGACACTGGACGTCTTGGGCCCGATGACAGGCTCCTCCGGCGAGTGTTCGGCCTGCCCACTCCTGCTCGATGTTCTGTCGGAGCTACACAAGCCGGCCTGCTTCCCCGTTGACCCGGGCCTGCATCTCACGGATTTGCTCGAGCTGTATGTCCTGACCCCCCGCAGGGACTGGGACCACAGCTAGATCCCGCGGGATGTCAACACGAGATACTGGCCCAAGGGGATCGTCAACCTCCGGCATACCGAGGTGGTTGCCTTCGTTGTGATCTCCCTGATCGACGTGGAAACATTTGCAACTTGGGCCGTAACCCTCGTTGTCAAGGCCGTGGCCATCGTCGGAACAATCGAAGAGACAGTGGTCACATGCGGACATGAAGTCCCACATGGCACCGGGGCCACTAAGGCTAGAGAATTCCCAACCGAAGTCGAGGCCGTCCTCTTTCTCGGAACTCGCCAGCCCGAAGGTTGAGAGGGCTGTCAGTCGGTCCCAGGTCGACCACATATGGTACCCCAGAAGGTTTGGATATGCCTTTATGAAGGCGCTCACCATGGCGGGGTCGCTAGGTGGATCGAAGCTGAATCGAAAGGGTACGGGATGGAAAACGGACGGCACCTCTTGGTCGATGGACGGTGGTGAAGTCGCGTTGGGGGCGGAGCACATCGTCATCTCAGGTACGAGGGTAACGCCCAGCAAATCCTTTGCGAGGGTGCTGGCGCCATCAGTCCGCTTGGGGTTGACACGTTGCGGGGAAGTGACACCCGCCGTCATCTCAGGTGCGAGGACAATGCCTGACATGTCCCGCGGGGGAGTGCCGGCGTCATCGACTCGCTCTAGTGCGACAGCCGACAAGGTGCCGCCTCCTACGTGGCCATGGTTGCCCCGTCTCCGCCTCCTCCGGCAAGGAGGGTGGCGGGGACGACCGGAGCGCTCCTCTTCTGCCGCATGGAGATGCTATCGCCGAGTTCGCCGCCGCCGGGCGAGTCGAAGACCGTCGTTGTCGTCGCGCCGCGAGGGGAGGAGTACCATGTCATAGCTGCCGTCGAGGGACATGAACTCGAGACTCCCAAAGCGGAGCACCGTCCCGGGCTGAAGAGGTTGATGAAGACTCCCCATTTGGAACTCAACGGGAAGGCGTTTGTTAACATGCAGCAGGCCCCTACCTGGCGCGCCAACTGTCAGCATTTCGGACCAGGGGGGTCCCTGGACCGACGAGTGAGATTGTCGCTGCGTGCCCCTGCCTAGATGGGTTGGCGCGGGATGGAACACAAGAGGTGGGACAAGCCTTGTATTATCCTGCACCAGGGGTACCGCTCGTAGTAGGGGTTACAAGCATGTCACGAGAGGGAGAGAGAGAGAGAGAGTGAGAGGGAGCCTGTTCGTTCGCTCCTTCCCCTGCACGAACCCCCCTGCAGGATGGCCCTGGACCTCCCTTTTATAGATGCAAGGAGAGGGTCCAGTCGTACAATGGGGGGTGTAGCTATGCGCTAACGTGTCTGACAGAGAGATGCCTAAGCCTTGTGTACATGCCAACGTGGCTGTCGGGGGAGAGCTTGAGCCTTGTACACGTGATAGCGTGGCCGTCGGAGGAGCGCCTGCGTTCTGTAGGAGCATAGCTGGCAGTGCGGCAAGGATCCTGCTGACGTCTCCTTGCTGCCGTAAGGGGCTGAGAGCCACCAGCGTCATGGTGCACGCGGGGCACCATCATTACCCGTCGCCGGGGTAAGCCAGATGGGACGCCGGTCTTGTTCCTTGTAGCCTGAGTAGGCTAGGGATAGAGTAATGATGTATCCCCTGTTGGCGCGGTCAGTCCGAGCCCAAGGTCGGGCGAGGTGGAGACTTCTCTTGAGGTCGAGGCCGAGGTCGGGCGAGGACGCGATTCCTCCCGAGACCGAGGTCGAGGCCGAGTCAGGGGGTCGGGCGAGGCGGAGACCTCCTCCCGAGGTCGGAGCCTGAGGTCAGGCGAGGCGGAGCTTCCTGTTCCGCCCGAGGCCGAACTCGGTGGTTGATCGTGACTTGTTGCTAGTCTTTGCCTGGGCGGTTGGCACTGCAGTCGGAGCGGGGCGAGCGGCGCTATTTTCTCGTCATATCAGACAGTAAAGAAGAGGGGCGAAGTGACTGTGGTCACTTCGGCCTAGCCGACTGAGGCGCGTGTGTTAGGATACGGCGTCAGGCATCCCCTGCATTAAATGCGCCCGCGAAGCGGTCAGTTAGTGAGGCGGTCTGGCCAAGGTTGCTTCACAACGAAGCCTGCCCGAGCCGGGCTTCGGGAAAGCCGAGGAGGCGCCTGCTGCCTGAGGAGGCCCTCGGGTGAGGCGTGAACTCATCTGGACTACTGCTCCAGCCCGAGGCTGGGCTCGGGTGAGGTCGTGTCCCTTGGGTAGACGAAGCCTTGACTTGAACCGCGCACGTCAGTTGGTCAGAGGGCGTTTACTAGCCGTGGTTAGGAGCGTTGGGGGGTACCCCTAATTATGGTACCCGACAGGTGCACACCAGACAGTCTGATGAATTTTAGCCGCAGCGCCCTCGGTGATTCCTCGGAGCAGCTAGTTCGTCGCTGAGCCAGCCTGGGCCGAACACTGTCCGGTGCACCGCAGGCTGGTGCAAGTCTAGCTGGACTTAGCCAAACTTCTCCAATCCAATCTCATTTGATTTGACAAGGTTCCTAGCACTTAGAGGAACATGTTAGTACCAGAAACAATTCACTAAGGCTAGAGTCATACCTCGATTCCTGATTTGTAAAAGGGAAATGGGTTTAATCATTTCCTATAATTGATTTTGGTGGTTGACGTCCATCACAAACCACGTGGACTAATTAGTTTGCCAAGATGTCATTTATCTCAGGTGCATAATGTTCAACATAAACCAAGAAAGAAATTCAGTTGGGGACTCAAATTTAATTGGAGCAAGACTTGAGAGTGTGCTGCCAAGTGGCGCACCGGACAGTGTCCGGTGCGCCAGGCCGAGCAGCACTCAAACTCGTCACTCTCGGGTTTCTTCAGAGCGTGCTCCGCTATAATTCACCAGACTGTCTGGTATGCACCGGACATGTCCGGTGAGCCAACGGAGCAACGGTAACGAGGCGCCAACGGTCGACTGCAAAGTGAACAGTTGTGAACAGTGCGCGACAGAAGTCAGAGCGTAGAAGTCAGAGTGCACCGGACATGTCCGGTGTGGCACTAGACAGTCTGGTGCACCACCGGACATGAACAGTGCACAATTTCTTTCCTTCTTTGGCGAAGCCGACCATTGAACCCTCAGTCCACTTGGCACATCGGACACTGTCCGGTGCACACCGGACAGTCCGGTGCGGCCTAGTGACCGTTGGCTTTGGCCACACGTCGCCCGTTGATTGCGCTACCGACCGTTAGCGCGGGCGCTGTTGGCTCACCGGACAGTCCGATGCACACCAGACAGTCCGATGAATTTTAGCCGCAGTGCCCTCGTGTAACATCCCAAAATCTCAACCCAAGGTTTGGAACCCTAATCTCCTAAACCCCCCTTATTTCTATTTTCTCCCTAAACTCCACCCTTAGGTCATCTCATCATATGCATACACTTGGATTGTTAGGAACACCTCTATTGGGGGCCTTCGTCTTCCGAAAGTCCCCAAAAACATGATTTAACAATGTTTCTGGAGTACAATACATGAACAGGTACCTTTGGACTCGGTTCAGAACCATAATGTGAAGAAGTATAAAGAATACGAAGGTTGGCGCAAAGCCGAAGCTATACGCAGGGGACCTTCGGCATGATAGCAGAAAGGAGAACCGACTTAAAAGGGAAAAGGCTATTTAGACCTCGATGGATTACTGTAGAGTCATTAGCAAATGTAAAGGGCATGAGTGTAATTTTACATGGGCTGCGTCCCGTGCCTATAAATAGATGAACAGTGCTCCCGTACTGTTCAGGCTGACTTGGCATTTGCTTTTGCGTCATGCTTGTATTGTCACCTTCTGTCAAGTTGAAGGTATAAATGTAATTCAATATTGTTCACATTCATTCATAATTATATAATAAGAAATATATATATATATATATTATGATATCATACAATTATTCATGTTGTTTCTCATGTTTCATATGCTTCGTCTTTTATACAAATATGTTGTGATGATGAAGGTATGTCTTTCATGACCTTCGTCCGAAGATCATTACATCCTTCGGGAGGTAATGCTTCAATGGATGAATGGCATTAACCATTAACCTATTCTTGTGTTGCCTTGTTCTTAGTTCATAGCATTTGAGAACAAGTCTCCAACATTAGCGCCCACCTCCGGTGAATCCTTTTCGACCACCTTCAGCAAGCACCGACCTTCGTCATGCCTCTGAATAAAGCTTTAGCGATAGGGGCTATCGTTCTGCAGCCGCTGGACCCGAACCAGGAGACCCTTTCTCTTCGAGAGGCCCGAAGCCAGAAGAGGAAGGCCACTAGTCCAACATCCCAGGAGGACGAGTTGGACCAACAAATCAGAAACATGGAGATGCTTCATCAACAAGTACAAAGGAAGAAGGAGAAGATGGCTCGACTAGCCGACCTTCAAAGGCAGATTGACGAAGCCACTAAAGAAGTACGCCATCTTGCTCAAGATGAACAAGAATGAAGGCCCCAGCACAGGGAGTTTCATCAAGAGGGCTTGTTCAACGACGATGGTTGGTATGATGATTTTAATCATGATACCTTTACTTTTGATGATGCTTCTCCCTTGGCAGCAGAACTGCAGGCTATCCCGTGGCCTCCATCATACTAGCCACCCCAGCTTCCAATGTATGATGGGCATTCAGACCCGAAGCAGTTTTTGATGAGTTATGAAGCAACCATACCTTCATATGGAGGCAATGCAGCTATCATGGCCAAATCCTTCGTCATGGCAGTTAAGAATGTGGCCCAGACATGGTATTCTTCTCTTCGGCCAAGAACTATCACTTCATGCAGAAGCTCAAGGACATGCTGGTGACAAGCTTCCAGGGCTTCTAGACGAAGCCAGTCACAGCTCAGGCTCTGTTTCAATGCACGCAAGATCATGAGGAGTATCTCCAGGCATACGTCCGAAGGTTCTTGCGTCTGAGAGCACAAGCGCCTACAGTGCCCAATGAAATTGTCATTGAGGCCATGATCAAGGGGCTTTGTCCAGGACCTACTGCCCAGTATTTCGCTAGAAAGCCTCCACAGACTTTGGAGAAGCTGCTTCAAAAGATGGATGAATACATCCGCGCTGACAATGATTTTCGTCAAAGAAGGGAGGAAGCCTATAGGTTCTCTGAGATGACCAGGGGTTTCGGAGGGAGAATTCACCCAAGACATGTCAGGTCCATCCACTCCACCTAGAGAGACGACAGAGGAAGTCAACAACAGAGGCCACAATATCCCTCGCAAGCTTCGGGGCAGCAACAAAGCTATCTTCGGCTGCTAGCTCCAAGGGGCAGAGGCGCCAGGGGCTTTGGAGGAAGGTTTGGGGATCAACCTAGGAAAATTTATTGCTTATTCTGTGGTGAGGACAAGGGCCATACTACAAGGATGTGCCATGTCACCATACAAAAACAGAAAAAAATAGCAGAAGCTGCAGCTCAGCAGAACCAGCCGAAGCAGGTCATGCATACTGCTTCGTATCACTCACCCTACATACCAGAGTATGTGGGTAACCATCCTGCAGCGTCTGTTGCTTCGGCTAGTCAACCGCAGGCATCATGGCCACAGCCTCCACCTCCGCCACCACTACAACCTGCATATCCACGAGGTCAGCAGCCAGAAGGGAGCCAACAGACCCACCAACAGCGAGATTTCAGGGAGGAGTCCAAAGATCGCACAGTCAACAGTACTGTGCCAGAATCGAAGCATATCTACTGAGAGATATCCTACCCCTGAAACAGTTTTTACATTCATTATCATTTTCTTTCTTACTAAGGAACAATTATCGAAAACCTAGTTTTGTCATTTTCAATTCCTTGTAATAGCTTCATTTTTGCCCTAGTGAAAATATATTTTCTCCATAGACTTACGGAGTCTAATAAAGTCGCTGAAGCACAAAAAGTTGTTTCTAAGAGAACGCACGGCTAAAAATTACATCACAAGTATCTCCGAAGCTACAAAAAGTCGTTCCACGGAACGCAGTGTAAGTTTGCCGAAGCTACAAAAAGTCGTTCTACGGAACGCAGTGTTAGTTTGCCGAAGCTACAAAAAGTCGTTCCTAAGGGAGCGCAGCGTAAGTTTTCTGCTCAAAAGTCGTTCCAAAGGGAATGCAGAGCCAAATACCGCCGAAATATAAGGCGAAGCGCGAAAAGTCAACGCGAATACCGCCGAAATAGAAGGCGAAGAAGTTCAAAAGACGTTCCTAAGGGAATGCAGAACTTACAGCAAAAAGTCAGCGCTGATACATCGAAAAATAAGCGGTGAAGCCGAAAAATAAACAGCAAAGAGATTGTGTATTCCACTAAGGGATATGTGTGTGTCTTCGGCACAAATATCATTTTGCATAGCATAACATCATCACATCATTCGCTTAACATAACATCATACATCATATTGCATCAATGGCATAAGAAGGGGATACAATGTTGATTTTCGGAGAATGCTTTGAAAAAATGAAATTGTGCTAAGGCACAAAATAAGTCTTGAAGAAATACAGCTTCATCAGCTCTGATATGGAGGCAAAAATCCATTATTGATAAAGCATTAATGTTTCTACGACGATTGGAGGATTTCTCACGAAGCATAAAAGATCTTCTTTATGAAGCATGAAAAGAAGGGAAGGTGTTTTTTTCGCCAAAGTCTCAAAAACGGTATGTACATAAAAGTTTCATGCATCGTAAAGAAATAAATTACAAAACCATTCATATATTACAATCAAAACACATGAGCACCAAATATTACAAACATAGTTCAGCAAATGCTGCATTAATATTCCAGCAATGTTTTTACAATAGCTATTTTTCTTTCAAAACTTCATCTGCAGCTTCGGTTAGCAGTTGGGTAACGACTTCATCTACAATAGTTTCAGCCATCCTAATAATTTCTGCTGATGCCTTTGCCTCTGGGTCGACCAATGATTCGAAGGGTTCAGGGGGAGGAGATAGTTCAGCTGTAGTAGAAAATGTAAATCAATTCGAAGTCACAAAAATAAACAATAAAGATAAAACCCATTAAGCAATACCTATCCGCCTTTTGAGTTCCACAACTTTTTCAGCTGCCTTCGTTGCTTCCTTAGCATCATGAGTATCTTTTTCGCTCTTCTTTATTATTTCATGGGCCATCCCTTGGCCGCCATTTTCCCAGATGTCAGTGAAAAATTTTCTGCCCACTAAGCTTGCTACGGCCTAGGGGTCCTTTGTATCGTCAACCGATAGAGCAGCTTCGGTTTGGGCCAAAGTTTTCACATGTTCGCACCCTGCTCTATCCAAAATAGCTGCAACTCCTATTGCACCAGAGAAGGCACAGGCGTCCCCGCGGTCGCTCAAAATTTCTTCAAAAGCTTCGGCTTCGTTGCTGATCCACTCAATTGGGCCTTCGGGGTCACCTCGTACGAAGTTATCTTCACTTGAATATGCGCCAACGTTGGCGAAGCTAGTTTTTATCTTTTCTACACATTCTATAGATTTTTCAAAACATTTTTCTTTTGATGCGTGAAGTTCTGCAACTGTTTTTTCCCAGTAATTTTTCCAGTAATCACTGGCATCTCGTTCAGCTTCGGCAACAGCGCATTTTAATTTTGCTTCAGCCAGCTGTTTCCGAAGGTCTTCAATTTCACATTTCTGGGCTTCAGCTTGGGCTTGTAAGTAGTTTCGTCTTCTTTTATTTTGCTCACCAATGAATTTAATATTTTATCTTTTTCAAGACCTTCGTTCCTTAGTTCAATTACTTCGGAACGAAGGTTGTTTAGAGCCATAGTGCATCTTTCGTCTTCGGCATTTTTCTGCGCCCTGAGGGCATTGCTAAGAATCAGGCCCTGCAAAAAAAGTGCGGTATTAAGTATAAGCAAAAAAATCATTCTCACACCTTTAAACTATTATATGCTAAACTGTCCGCCAATTCATCTTTCGATAGCACTGAAAGCCCGACTTCTAGTGTCGGGAATCCGAAGCTTCTGCTCATCTCCCGGCAGACAGAAATCTCCTTGTTGTCTGGGAGACAATACAAGAAATCTTCTTCTCCTTGCTGTCTATTGAGCTTCTCGCTTTTCTTCTTTAGAGAGATTTTTTCCCGAAGCATGACGGATAATATATTCGGTATTCTCTTTCAAAGCTTCGGGAGTAGGAGCGACAGATTTTTCAGGAAAAAAATTGTTCTATAACTTCTTCCTCCGCTGCCTTTTCTCCAATTTCCGAGGATTTCTCTTTGATGGGCTCTGAAGGCCCAGTTTCAGCATTGGCCCGACTAATTGTAGCTTCGGCTTCGGTCAGCTCTGTCTCGATTTCAACCTGTGCTTTCGAAACCTTGGCAATTTTTTCTAGAGTAGAGCTTGAAGTTTTTATCGTCTCTAGCACATCTAACACACTAGCCATCCTTTTTCTCTTTGGGGTTGCTGCCATATATTTTTGTATCTTCGGCGCCTCCACTCCTACCGAAGGGCTTAGAATTTCTGATGTTTTTGTCTCTTCGGCTCTTGGTTCTTCAATTTTGTCAGCCTTCGGCATTGCAGCCGGCTCTTCAATCCTCTGCGTAAGGGCAGGTCCTTTGGCTTCAGTAGCCAAAGAGGTCTCACCGCCAAAGTCAGGCTGAAGCAACATCCTTCCCAGAAGATCCACTCTTTCTCTTCTGCCCCGTGGCGGATAGCGATAGTCAGGGTACATAAATCCAATAGCATCAAAAACTCTATTTAGCCTCTTCTTTTTTCAGCTCTCGAAGGCCGCAGATAGCGCGTTATCTTCAGACTTGGAGTAGGCTCCAAGTAGTTCATCACTGGTATTTTCAACACATTTTAGTCAGTCATCGTCTGGTTCGATAAATTGGTCTCTAAACCTGAAGGTATATTTCAATCGAACCAAACCACCTTCGTTAGGGTTGCTGATGGTCTCTTTTCGCATCTCCCAGTTGTCTACCAATGGCCATATCCTGTAGGCCACATGTTCTTGAACTAAATCCCTCGTCCCGATGAAAGAGCAAACTATGCCAAAGGCCCTTCGGCATTCTTCGGCTGCTTCATCAATTTCTACCTTCGCTTTCCGAAGCCCGAAGCAGGACCAAATGGGCTGCATAATGATCTTTGTAATATCTTCTCTTGCCTTCAAATCATTCTTCACATAGAACCATTCTTTCATCCAGTCTCCAGGCCATTTTTTCGAAATGTTGGCACTGGGAAGCTTGAGCCTGAGTGAGCAACGAAGCTATAGCAACCAAAATTGTTATGATAGTGTTCCTTACCCCAAGGCTTCGTCTCGTACGAAAGTTTGAGCATGCTGCAGAAACATTTTGCACTTGGCTCCAAACCTTGACTCCTCATGGCCCAGACCAAGATCCCCATTCTGATAATTGCTTCGGGAGTAATCTGGTGAAGGAAACTCTCATATATCTTTAAAACTTCAACAACAAATCTGCTTAAGAGGAACCGAAGCCTAGCCTTGAAGAAGCTTCGGAAGATTACGACTTCATTCTCTTCAGGAATAGGAATAATCATGTCTCCGTTGTCAGCCCTCACAATAGATATGTCTCGAAAATACCTTCCTCTCATGTTATCAAGATGACTCTGTCTGATAGTCGATTTCCCGAAGACTGTGTGACTTGGTCGCTAGGGCCGATCTTCGGAGTCTTTGCCCCCACTTTCCGCATCATAACTATCGCTGTCATCTGTATCTTCAGATAAGCCTTCTAGAATTTCTTTTGTAATTTTTTCTGTATTTGTCTTTGCAATTGACTCAATGAATCCAGCAGTCTTTTCCTCAAGAAGCTTCTCCTCTTCGGTTAGCGTCATTTCAGCAACTATCTTCTTGTCGTGAGACATCTTATCTTCAGAACTGACAAAAATATGTCCTTAAATTCGAAGCTTAATTTTTTTTAAGAAACTAAGCAACTGATGGAAAGCAAGAGCTAAGAAATCAATCAAAGCAAAGCATGCGTACCAAATATGCTTGGGGTGAGTTCTTATTTATATGCCCATCGCGCTCCAAGTTGGAGGGCCCCGTCTGTCATTGATTGTTGCTATTCTAGCAAAGGGAAGTTGTTTTTTCGGACCTTCGGCTTAGGGCCTTCGTCCATATCGCAATCTAAATTCGTTATTCTAACAAATTAACCTTGCGAGGGGCTACTGTTGGGGGCCTTCGTCTTTCGAAGGTCCTCAAAAACATGATTTAACAATGTTTATGGAGTACAATACATAAACAGGTACCTTCGGACTCGGTTCAGAACCACAATGTGAAGAAGTACAAAGAATACGAAGGTTGGCACAAAGCCGAAGCTATGCGCAGGGGACCTTTGGCATGATAGCAGAAAGGAGAACCGACTTAAAAGGGAAAAGGCTATTTAGACCTCGATGGATTACTATAGAGTCATTAGCAAATGTAAAGGGCATGAGTGTAATTTTACATGGGCTGCGTCCCGTGCCTATAAATAGATGAACAGTGCTCCCGTACTGTTCAGGCTGACTTGGCATTTGCTTTTGCGTCACACTTGTATTGTCACCTTCTGTCAAGTCGAAGGTATAAATGTAATTCAATATTGTTCACATTCATTCATAATTATATAATAAGAAATATATATATATATTATGATATCATACAATTATTCATGTTGTTTCTCATGTTTCATATGCTTCGTCTTTTATACAAATATGTTGTGAATATGAAGGTATGTCTTTCATGACCTTTGTCCGAAGATCGTTACATCCTTCGGGAGGTAATGCTTCAATGGACGAAGGGCATTAACCATTAACCTATTATTGTGTTGCCTTGTTCTTAGTTCATAGCATTTGAGAACAAGTCTCCAACAACCTCACATAGATTATTTTCAACACTTAAGATTTTTTTAACAAATTGTTGATTTAAAAGAAAAGGAAATAAAAAGAAACAAAAATAGAAAATGGAAAAGTGAAATAGAAAACAGAAAAAGAAAAAGGAAGAAACCCCCCTCGGCTGGGCCGATTCTGGCCCAAGCCGCGCCCGCGTTTCCACCCCCTCTCCTCCCACGGCCCAAGCGGCCCAGCTGCGCGCATCCGCGTCGCGCCTGACAGCCTAGCCCCATCGGTCAGCGGCTCCTCCCCTCTCCCTCTTGCGTCGCTCTCCCACTGGCAGCACGGGCCCGCCTGTCAGGACCATCGTCCCGCCCATGCCTTCACCGGCGTGTTCGCCACCGACCACCGCCGTCCCGTCTCCTCGCCATTAACGCGTGCACTGGCCTTAGCTACCTCCCCGCCACTGTACCCGAGCCGTCCCCTCACCCCTCGCCTGCCCGAGCCATTCCGTCGCCGTTTGCTCCATCCCCGCCATCATGGCGAGCTCGTCGGCTCGCTGTCCCCTCCCTTCCTTCCCCTCCCGGGCGCCTATAAAAGGGACCGCTCGAGCTCCGCTTTCTCCACACCAGCCCCGGCCACCTCCTCCACTCCTTCCCGAGCCCGATTGAGCTAGCGCCGCCGCGTTCCCCCTTCACTCTGGTGAGCTTCGTTCTCTCCGCTCTGGTAGCTTTTAATCGGATTGCTTTAGTGCTTGAGGTCCGCCACTCTGCCACGATCTTAGGACACGGCCTCTCGATGCCTATCGCACCTAGTAGCCTCGCCGGCGACCTCACCACCGTGAGCGCCCGCCACCCGCCGTGGACCAGCCACCTCGGAGCCCCCATCGATCAAATTGACCCCACCCCCGTGAT
Organism: Zea luxurians; assembly: GCA_029449295.1. Taxonomy (NCBI): domain Eukaryota; kingdom Viridiplantae; phylum Streptophyta; class Magnoliopsida; order Poales; family Poaceae; genus Zea; species Zea luxurians. Next base: position 255,677 of record JAOPSE010000807.1, read on the forward strand.
CCCCTATCCTCTCCCGTGACTCGCCACCGCTCCCCCGCCACAGAACTAGACCCACGGCGGAGAACCGCCGCGGGATTTCACCGGCGGCCGAGCCCCGGTCGACTCCCCCCTCCATCGCCCACTCCGCGCCGTTAACCCCTCCTCCCCTCGTTGACGTGTGGGCCCGCGCCACGGCACTGTTCCACGCCGTCTCCCCCGCTGATGGGCCGCCTGCCGTGCCCTCGCGCGCGCGCTCGTGCCTGGATGGGCCAAAATCACCCCCGGCCCAGCGAGCAGGAATTCCCTTTTCTTTTTCTTTTCCCATTTCTTTTTCCCAATTTCATATATATATTTATATACTAATATTTTATGCACCAAAAATAGTTTAAATAAATCATAGGGCACAAAAATAATAAGGTATAAGAATTGGCACACCCCACTAAAGTCACCATGATTGATGTATTGTTCTTATCTATGCTTGTTAGTGGAAGAGGGATCCGATCCTCTAGAATTTGTAGCTCCGGAAGAAGGGTAGGAACCTGACCCCTCCGAGATAAATCTTTTGTGCTAGGAAAGCTTCGACGAAGGCAAGTCCATCCTTCCCTTGATGCATAATTTACCTATTCTCTCTACCACTACCTAAGCCGAGACTAAGGGATGGAATCTATTTGCATGGTGAGCATGAGAGAGCCCGCATTAACTAATACCTTTTGATCAAAAGATATGGGATGGGAAAAGGCTGTACCAACGATGTTTTTGAAAGTATGCGATGAAGGGTATTCACCCTCATCACCTTTGAGTAGGGATGATCAGGGACTCCCTAGTTTAGGGGAGGGCCTAAGGTGGTGGCTCAGCTGGTTTAGGTGTGAGTAGAAGGATTGTCCCCTCATATAAGGACCAGTTTGTCATCCTTCACTACCTGTACTCATGATAAGTACAACCACTCGAGACTGTGTGGGCAGTCACTCAATCTGAACTCGTACGGTCCAACCCCAGGGTTATGAAGGCTGGGGAGCACCGGGAGGATAAGGAGGGGGAATGTTTTGTCCGGTTTGGGCATGGCGGTGGCCTGACTCCTTCCGGTATAACCGTTAAGGTTAGGATGAGCGAGGAAAGAAAGAGATTCGGCATTCGGGTCTCACGACGGTGAGATCGTAGAAACCGGACTTGTGGGTAAAGTGTACCCCTCTGCGCAGAGTTTAAACCTATTCGAATAGTCCGTGTCCACTGGTATGGACGAGTCTGGTGTGGTATGACAATTAGTGTTTCTACAACAACCGGGAACAGGGAAATACGTGTGTGTGTGAGTGTGTCTCTGGAAAAGAAAATGGTGCCACGGGAGCAGGAAGCTCGGTGGTGGTTAAGCAAGTGTTATTATATTTCTTCGGGAAAACCCTAAAAACAAGTACTGCCTTTCTCTAAGAAAAAGAAGAGTGACTTCAACTCCACCATATAAAGCATGTATGATATAGGTCTCTTTCTCTTTACGGGAGCCGGGTGGGCTTGCGGAATACCTAGTGTATTCACCCAGATTTATTTATGTTTTTCAGCAGCTGAAGACTTCTTTTTTGCTATGCTTGATTGAGGGGGTTGTGTCTTCACCTAGTTCTGCCTGTGGCCTGGGCTAGTTTACCTTCCATTGCGTTTTATAATTCCGGCTCACTCTCGAGCTTGTACCTTGGTATTGTAATAATGTTTACTCAGACTCTGTACTATTTGAAGTAAGGAATGTGGTTACTAGCCTCCTGGGACTAGTAATTGTATCACATTTGAGTCCCAAAGGATCGGGACGCTTTAGGTGGTATCAAAGCCCATAAGACTGGCCGTAGATCGCAGCCCTAACTTTAAAAAGTTACCTTAACAAGAAAACACCTCTTACCTCTAAGAAAAACCTCCTCTCCTTTCCCCGATATTAACAGACCCTTCTTTTCTCCTACCAGATGGAAGGCTCTTGGGTCATTAGGACATCCTACTGCTTAGAGGAGGAAGGATTTCCTCACCTCCTACGGTGTTGCGCAATACGCATGGGGATTCACAAGAAGCCCGAATATGTCTGGAAGGAATACCACGAAAATGGAATAGAGAAGTGCTCTATGGCGGTCTACCTGGGAGAAAGCCGAAGTTACCCAAACCACCCTCCCTTCCAAGTCACCTTCATCGGGCACCGCTTCCCAAACACTTGCCAAAGTGTTGCCCAAAAAGCCCTTAAATAGCTATGCCAAAACTACATCAGAGAGATATTTGAAACCCCCCCTTCGTTACTTCCCACCTAGCAACAAAAATACCCCCACCTGGAGGAAAAGACTTCAGGCCCTGTCAGGGAGAGACCCCACCGAGGATGACCCCACCATTGTCTACATGGCCGGATACCTCCACACTTTCGATAACCACTACGATGATCTCTCCTCCCACTGCACCCACCTAAACTCTCGGGTGGAAAGCTTGGAGCAGCAGGTCAAGGAACTTAAGAAGGAGAGGGCATCCCTCCAAGAGTGTCTCGATATAGAAGAAGGCGAGGAGGCCAACACCCGTGAAGCCTACTGAACCCTGAAGATGGATTACGATAACAAGCTGAAGAAGCTCGCCCCACAAAGAAAATCCAAAAGAAGACCAAGAACCAAGGAGGCCAAGTTGAGCGGAGGAAGAAGGCCCCTCCGGCACCAGCTCCTGCCAGGATAGATAATTTGTCCAACGTCGAGGATATGTCCCTAGCTAGCCTTGATGACCTTCTCAAGAAATTTGGGGACACTTTAGAGAAAGAGTTCGGTAGTACCTCAGAGAACGCTCGCGTGTAGTACGACTTGTAGTAGCTGTATGCTTGTAATGTATTGGTGTAATGAATAAAATAACTTGGTTGAAAACAACTAGCATGTGCATATTAGTGACTCTCTCCCCCTGGCAGATGGCTTCGGATAAAACCACGCCTATCGCCTCCGGGATTGGAGCAGGGTTTCCCCTGAGAGCTGAAAGAGAAGCCGGTAGAGAGGAAAGTGAGACCCACCTCCCCGCACCTCCAGAACTACCCTTAGATTTAGCCCAAGTTCTAGCCAACCAAACCCGACTCATCGAGGTCCTCACTCGAAGTCTGGAAAATCAACGCCCGAATGGTGTAAGACCGCAAGACAGGATGGGGGATTTCCTGAGGCTCAAGCCTCCCATGTTTGCCGGATCTAGCAATCCCCTCAATGCCGATGATTGGCTGCGCACGATTAAAAGAAAGCTAGAAGCCATCGGATGCCCAGAAAATAAGCGTGTTCAACTGGCGGCTCATCAACTTTCTGGAATGGCCTTAGCCTGGTGGGATACCTTCAATGTCACTATCAGAGATGCTACCTGGGCGGAGTTTGAAACGGCTTTCCGGGAGCACCATGTGCCCCAAGGGATCATTCAGCTCAAGGAAGATGAATTCCGGAAACTGACTCAAGACGAAAGATCTGTCAATGAGTACATGCACAAATTTACGGAGTTAGCCCGCTACGCACCGGATGACGTCACCACCAAAGTCAAGAGGATGCCCCGCTTCCTGAAGGGGCTCAGACCAGAACTCAAGACCATCCTAGCCAGCCAAGACTTCCTCAGTTTCTCGCACCTCTCCAACAAAGCCATGCAAGTGGAAAGGGCAAAGGAAGAAGAAAAAGGCCATCTCAAGAGGAAATTCCAAGTCCTCCGAGCCCAGCAGCAAGACCGGCACCAAAAAACTCGATCCTTTGGATTTCCACCCAAGGGACCAAGCTTCAGTAGACCAGCTGGACCCACCCCGTCACGGTTTAGTAAGCAGAGTTAGAGCTCTTTTCATGGCCCCTTAGTTGCAAGCAACCAGCCACCGACGAGTGCGTGTTGGCACTGCGGAGATCCTAGTCACTTCAAGAACAACTGTCCCCAGCTGAAGCCATCAGGACCTACTTACTCCAACTCAGTGAATGGCCCCAAGAATACCTCAGCATCTGCCCCTATGGCGCCCTCCTCCATCAGCCAGCAGAACAAGACCCAGTATCAAGGAAGGGCACGAGTAAATCACGTCGATGCTCAGGAGGCACAGCAAGCGCCGGGAGTAGTGCTCGGTGAGTTCCTTGTTGAATTTACTCCCACTACTGTACTTTTCGATTCAGGAGCATCCCATTCTTTTATAGCCACTAGTTTTGTGGAAAAGCATGGCATTCCCTCTACCCCTCTAGTGATTCCCTTGGTCACCCGAACCCCAGGGTCAGACCTTCTATGCCAGCACAAATGCTCCCAAGTCAGAATCCTTCTAAGTGGGGTAGTATTCTTGGCAGACTTAACCGTCTTGCCATCCCAATGGATTGATGTGATCTTAGGAATGGATTGGTTGACCAAGCACAAAGGTATCATCAGTTGCGCAAACAAGACAGTCCTTCTCACAGACCACCAAGGAAAGTTAGTCTCTTGTTAGGCTTAGCCACCCGCCAATGATCCAATGATGTTTAATGTAGTAACAGAAAGCATATTAGTGGTAGAAGAATTCATGGATGTATTCCCAGAAGAGTTGCCAGGAATGCCACCAGAAAGAGAAATGGAATTCTACATAGATCTGATTCCTGGAACAGCGCCCATCGCAAAGAGACCATACCGCATGGCTCCTATCGAGTTAGCAGAATTGAAGTTCCAAATCGCAGATCTTCAACAAAAAGGGTACATTCGTCCCAGCTCATCCCCTTGGGGAGCACCCGTCCTTTTCGTCTCTAAGAAGGATGGAAGTATGAGGATGTGTATTGATTACCGATCGTTAAATGAAGTCACCATCAAAAACAAGTATCCACTCCCTCGGATCGATGACCTCTTCGATTAGCTTCAAGGGGCCAAATACTTCTCCAAGATAGACCTAAGGTCTGGTTATCACCAGCTGAGAATCAAAGAAGCAGATATTCAGAAGACTGCATTTGTCACCCGATACGGACAATATGAATTCACAATGATGCCTTTCGGACTGACAAACGCACCTACCTTTTTCATGAACCTCATGAACAAGGTGTTTATGGAAGAGCTGGATAAGTTTGTCGTAGTCTTCATTGACGACATCCTTATCTACTCCAAGAACCACAAAGACCATAAGCGTCACCTCCGGACCGTCCTCGGAAAACTCAGGGCACACCAACTTTATGCTAAACTCAGTAAATGCAAATTCTGGTTGGAAAAGATAGTCTTCCTTGGGTATATCTTGACTGCAGAAGGAATAAAAGTAGACCCTTCCAAGGTAGAAGCAGTATCAAAATGGAGGCAGCCATCCAACGTCAGTGAAGTTCAAAGCTTTCTGGGAATGGCAGGATATTACCGCCGCTTTATCAAGGGATTCTCCAGCATAGCAAGACCTATGACCGAACTCCTCAAGAAAGGCCACAAGTTTGTGTGGACCCCGAAGTGTGAAGGAAGTTTCCAGATCATAAAGGAGAAGCTCACAACCGCACCCGTTTTGACACTACCGGATATACATCAGGATTTCGTCGTCTTCTGTGATGCCTCGAGGCAAGGCTTAGGGTGTGTGCTGATGCAAAACGAGAGTCATTGCTTATGCATCACGCCTACTTAAGCCGCACGAGCAAAATTATCCCACCCACGATTTGGAATTGGCAGCCATAGTGCATGCCTTGAAGATATGGAGGCACTACCTAATTGGGAACAAATGTCACATTTTCACCGATCACAAGAGTCTGAGGTATATTTTCACTCAGCCAGATCTCAACCTCCGTCAACAAAGATGGCTGGAACTGATCAAAGATTATGACCTTGATATTCATTATCACCCCAGAAAGGACAACGTGGTAGCAGACGCCCTCAGCCGAAAACCTTTCGGATTAAAGGGAACCAACTTTTTAGAAGATTGGAAGAAGGAATCAGCTCAACTGAATGCATGTCTGGGAAACAACGGTAGTCTCAAAGTCAAACCAATGCTAGCAGATCTCATATGCAAAGCTCAACACCTAGACTCAGAGAAAGCAAGACTTGTGGAAAAAGCTCGCAAAGAACAACTTCTGAACCTTAGGACAGATGAGCAAGGAGCCCTTTGGTTCAAGAATCGTCTATGTGTACCAAAAGGGGAGGCACAAGAAGTCCTGCTCAAGGAAGCTCACAACTCAGCCTACTCCATCCACCCAGGGACTACCAAGATGTACCTAGACCTCAAAACCAGATACTGGTGGAAAGGGATGAAGAAAGAGATAGCACAGTATGTGGCCCGGTGTGACACCTGCCAACGAACGAAGGCTGAAAGAGAATTAGGCTTACACCTATTTCCTAATTGATTTTGGTGGTTAAATTGCGCAACACAAATAATTAGACTAACTAGTTTGCTCTAGTCTATAAGTTCTACAGGTGCCAAAGGTTCACAAAAAGTCAATACAAAGACCAAGAATGGGTTCAAACAAAGAAAGCAAGGGACAACCGAAGGCTGCCTGGTCTGGCGCACCGGACTGACTGGTGTGCCACCGGACAGTGTCCGGTGCACCAGGGAACTCGACGCCCAACTCTTCACCTTCGGGAAGTATCAGAGGTGCTTTGCTATAATTCACCGGACTGTCCGGTTCCCCAAGGAAGAGCGACTCTAAACTCGCCAGCTTCGGGAATCTGCTTCGCTAAAATTCACCGGACTGTCTGGTGAGTCACCGGACAGTGTCTGGTGCACACCGGACTGTCCGGTGTGACAGCGGAGCAACGACTACTTCGCGCACAACGGTCGACTGCAACACATTAAATGCGCGCCTGCGCGCGTAGAGGAGCAGAGTACGCGCGGGTGGCACACCGGACAACCTACAGGGCCTGTCCGGTGCACCACCGGACAGCCAGGCGGGCCCACAAGACAGAGCTCCAACGGTCGGAACCCAACGACCTGGTGACGTGGTTGGCGCACCGGACAGTGTCCGGTGGCGCACCGGACTGTCCGGTGCGCCCGTCGACTGCAGCCTCCACCAACGGTCATGTTTGGTGGTTGGGGCTATAAATACCCCAACCACCCCACATTCAAGTCATCCAAGTTTTCCACCTTCCAACTACTTACAAGAGCTCTAGCATTCAATTCTAGACACACCAAAGAGATCAAATCCTCTCCCAATTCCACTCAAAGCTTTAGTGATTAGAGAGAGTGATTGTTCTGTTCATTTGAGCTCTTGCGCTTGGATTGCTTCTTTTTCTCATTCTTTCTTGCAATCATCTCAATTGTAATCAAGGCAAGAGACACCAATTGTGTGGTGGTCCTTGCGGGGAAGTTTGGTTCCCGTTTGATTGAGAAGAGAAGCTCACTCGATTCGAGGGACCGTTTGAGAGAGGGAAAGGGTTGAAAGAGACCTGGTCTTTGTGACCACCTCAACGAGGAGTAGGTTTGAGAGAACCGAACCTCAGTAAAACAAATCCTTGTGTCTAGCTTCTTTATTCGCTTGCGATTTGTTTTTACGCCCTCTCTCAGACTCGCATTATATTTCTAACGCTAACCCGGCTAGTAGTTGTGATTAACTTTGTAAATTTCAGTTTCGCCCTATTCACCCCCCTCTAGGCGACTTTCAATTGATATCAGAGCTCGGTGCTTCATTAGAGCCTAATTGCTCAAAGTGATGTCGGGAGATCACGCCAAGAGGGAGGTGGAGACCGGCGACAAGCCCACTACAAGCCACGGGAAGGCTTCATCGGAAGAGTCCCGCAACAAGGGGAAGGGGAAGGAGAAGAAATCCTCTTCCCACAAGTCGCATCGGAGCGGTGACAAAAAGAAGAAGATGAGGAAGGTGGTCTACTACGAGACCGACACCTCATCACCATCGACCTCCGGCTCCGACGCGCCGTCCATTACTTCTAAGCGCCATGAGCGCAAGAAGTTTAGTAAGATCCCCCTACGCTATCCTCGCATTCCTAAACATACGCCTTTACTTTCCGTCCCATTAGGCAAACCACCAACGTTTGATGGTGAAGATTATGCTAGGTGGAGTGATATGATGCGATATCACCTAACCTCCCTCCACAAAAGTATATGGGATGTTGTTGAGTTTGGTGTACAGGTACCATCCGTAGGGGATGAAGATTATGATGAGGACGAAGTGGCCCAAATCCAACACTTCTACTCCCAAGCCACAACTATACTCCTCGCCTCTCTAAGTCGAGAGGAGTATAATAAGGTGCAAGGGTTGAAGAGTGCTAAGGAAATTTGGGACGTGCTAAAGACCGCGCACGAGGGAGATGAGGTGACCAAGATCACCAAGCGGGAAACGATCGAGGGGGAGCTCGGTCGCTTCCGTCTTCGCCAAGGGGAGGAGCCACAAGACATGTACAACCGGCTCAAAAGCTTGGTGAACCAAGTGCGCAATCTCGAGAGCAAAAAATGGGATGACCACGAAGTGGTTAAGGTTATTCTAAGATCACTTGTTTTCCTTAACCCTACTCAAGTTCAATTGATTCGTGGCAATCCTAGATATACTCTAATGACTCCCGAGGAAGTAATCGGGAATTTTGTGAGCTTTGAATTGATGATCAAAGGCTCAAAGAAGATCAACGAGCTTGATGGTCCTTCCACGTTCGAAGCACAACAGGTCGCATTCAAAGCGACGGAGGAGAAAAAGGAGGAGTCTACATCAAGTAGACAACCAATCGACGCCTCTAAGCTCGACAATGAGGATATGGCTCTCATCATCAAGAGCTTCCGCCAAATCCTCAAGCAAAGGAGGGGGAAAGACTACAAGCCCCGCTCCAAGAAAGTTTGCTACAAATGTGGTAAGCCCGGTCATTTCATTACTAAATGTCCATTATCTAGTGATAGTGACAGGGGCGACGACAAAAAGGGGAGAAGAAAGGAGAAGAAGAGGTACTACAAGAAGAAGGGCGGCGATGCCCACGTTTGCCGGGAGTGGGACTCCGACGAGAGCTCCACTAACTCATCCTCCGACGAGGACGCCGCCAACATCGCCGTCACCAAGGGACTTCTCTTCCCCAATGTCGGCCACAAGTGCCTCATGGCAAAGGACGGCAAAAGGAAGAAGGTGAAATCTAAATCCTCCACTAAATATGAGTCCTCTAGTGATGATAATGCTAGTGATGAGGAGGATAATTTGCGTACCCTTTTTGCCAACCTAAACATGCAACAAAAAGAAAAATTAAATGAATTAATTAGTGCCATCCATGAAAAGGATGAACTCTTGGACACCCAAGAGGACTTCCTAATCAAGGAAAACAAAAAGCATGTTAAGGTTAAAAATGCTTACGCTCTAGAAGTTGAAAAATGTGAAAAATTAACTAGTGAGCTAAGCACATCACATGATTTAATTGCCAACCTTAGAAATGAGAATGCTAGATTAATTGCTAAGGTTGATTCAAATGTATGTGATGATTCAATTTCCAATCTTAGAGATGATAACACTAATTTGCTTGCTAAGATTGAAAAATTGAATGATTCTCTTGCTAGCCTTAGAAATGAAAATGAAAAACTGATTGCTAAGGCTAAAGATATTGATGTTTGCAATGTTACTATTTCCAACCTTAGAAGTGAAAATGATATATTACATGCTAAGGTTGTAGAATTAAAGTCTTGCAAACCCTCTACATCTACCGTTGAGCATACTTCCATTTGTACTAGATGTAGAGCCATTAATGTTGATGCTATCCATGACCATCTAGCTTTAATTAAGAAACAAAATGATCACATAGCTCAACTTAATGCTAAAATCAATGAGCATGACTTAGAAAATGAAAAGTTTAAATTTGCTAGAAGCATGCTCTATAGTGGGAGACGCCCTGGCATCAAGGATGGCATTGGCTTCCAAAAGGGAGACAATGTCAAACTTAATGCCCCTCCTAAGAAATTATCCAACTTTGTTAAGGGCAAGGCTCCCATGCCTCAGGATAATGAGGGCTACATTTTGTATCCTGCCGGTTATCCCGAGCATAAAATTAGGAGAATTCATTCTAGGAAGTCTCACTCTGGCCCTAATCATGCTTTCATGTATAAGGGTGAGACATCTAGCTCTAGGCAACATACCCGTGCTAAGTTGCCTAAGAAGAAAACTCCTAGTGCATCAAATGAACCTAGCATTTCATTTAAAACTTTTGATGCATCTTATGTTTTGACTAACAAATCCGGCAAAGTAGTTGCCAAGTTTGTTGGGGGCAAACACAAGGGCTCCAAGACTTGTGTTTGGGTATCCAAAGTTCTTGTATCTAATGTCAAAGGACCCAAAACCGTTTGGGTACCTAAAATCAAGAACTAAACTTGTTTTGTAGGTTTATGCATCCGGGGGCTCAAGCTGGATCATCGATAGCGGGTGCACAAACCATATGGCAGGGGAGAAGAAGATGTTCTCCTCCTATGAGAAAAAACAAGATCCCCAACGAGCTATCACATTCGGGGATGGAAACCAAGGTTTGGTCAAAGGTTTGGGTAAAATAGCTATATCTCCTGACCATTCCATTTCCAATGTTTTTCTTGTTGATTCATTAGATTACAACTTGCTTTCCATTTCCCAATTATGTCAAATGGGCTACAACTGTCTATTTACTGATGTAGGTGTCACTGTCTTTAGAAGAAGTGATGATTCAATAGCATTTAAGGGAGTGTTAGAGGGTCAGCTATACTTGGTAGATTTCAATAGAGCTAAACTCGACACTTGCTTAATTGCTAAGACTAACATGGGCTGGCTCTGGCATCGCCGACTAGCACATGTTGGAATGAAGAATCTTCACAAGCTTCTAAAAGCTGAACACATTTTAGGACTAACTAATGTTCATTTTGAGAAAGACAGGATTTGTAGCGCATGCCAAGCCGGGAAGCAAGTAGGTGCCCATCATCCGCATAAGAACATCATGACGACTGACAGTCCACTGGAGCTCCTACACATGGATCTATTCGGCTCGATTGCTTACATAAGCATCGGCGGGAGTAAGTACTGTCTAGTTATTGTGGATGATTATTCTCGCTTCACTTGGGTATTCTTTTTGCAGGAAAAATCTCAAACCCAAGAGACCTTAAAGGGATTCTTGAGACGGGCTCAAAATGAGTTCGGCTTAAGGATCAAGAAAATAAGAAGCAACAACGGAACGGAGTTCAAGAACTCTCAAATTGAAGGCTTCCTTGAGGAGGAGGGCATCAAGCATGAGTTCTCTTCTCCCTACACGCCACAACAAAATGGTATAGTGGAGAGGAAGAATAGAACTCTATTGGACATGGCAAGAACCATGCTTGATGAATACAAGACTTCGGATCGGTTTTGGGCTGAGGCGGTCAACACCGCTTGCTACGCCATCAACCGATTGTATCTACACCGAATCCTCAAGAAGACATCGTATGAACTCCTAACCGGTAAAAAGCCCAACATTTCCTATTTTAGAGTCTTTGGTAGCAAATGCTTTATTCTTGTTAAAAGAGGTAGAAAATCTAAATTTGCTCCTAAGACAGTAGAAGGCTTTTTACTAGGATATGATTCAAACACAAGGGCATATAGAGTCTTTAACAAGTCCTCAGGACTAGTTGAAGTTTCTTGTGACGTTGTGTTTGATGAGACTAATGGCTCTCAAGTAGAGCAAGTTGATCTTGATGAGATAGGTGAAGAAGAGGCTCCGTGCATCGCGCTATGGAACATGTCCATTGGGGATGTGTGTCCTAAGGAATCCGAAGAGCCTCCAAATGAACAAGATCAACCATCCTCCTCAATGCAAGTGTCTCCACCAACTCATGATGAGGATGGGGCTCAAGATGATAAAAAGGAAGATCAAGAAGATGAGCCACCTCAAGAAGAAGGCAATGATCAAGGGGGAGATGCAATCGATCAAGACAAGGAGGATGAGCAAGTTGCAAGACCGCCACACCCAAGAGTCCACCAAGCAATCCAACGAGATCACCCCGTCGACACCATCCTCGGCGACATTCATAAGGGGGTAACCACTAGATCTCGTGTTGCACATTTTTGTGAGCATTACTCTTTTGTTTCCTCTATTGAGCCACACAGGGTAGAGGAAGCACTTCAAGATTCAGATTGGGTGATGGCAATGCAAGAGGAGCTCAACAACTTCACTAGGAATGAGGTATGGCATTTAGTTCCACGTCCTAATCAAAATATTGTAGGAACCAAATGGGTCTTCCGCAACAAGCAAGATGAGCATGGTGTGGTGACAAGAAACAAAGCTCGACTTGTGGCCAAGGGATACTCCCAAGTCGAAGGTTTGGATTTTGGTGAAACCTATGCACCCGTAGCTAGGCTTGAGTCAATTCGTATATTATTAGCCTATGCTACTTACCATGGCTTCAAGCTTTACCAAATGGACGTGAAGAGTGCCTTCCTCAATGGACCAATCAAGGAAGAGGTCTATGTTGAGCAACCTCCCGACTTTGAAGATAGTGAGTATCCTAACCATGTCTATAGGCTCTCTAAGGCGCTTTATGGGCTCAAGCAAGCCCCAAGAGCATGGTATGAATGCCTAAGAGATTTCCTTATTGCTAATGTCTTCAAGGTCGGAAAGGCTGATCCTACTCTATTCACTAAAACTCTTGACAATGATTTGTTTGTATGCCAAATTTATGTTGATGATATTATATTTGGGTCTACTAACGAATCTACATGTGAAGAATTTAGTAGGATCATGACACAGAAATTCGAGATGTCAATGATGGGGGAGTTGGAGTATTTCTTAGGATTTCAAGTAAAGCAACTCCAAGAGGGCACCTTCATTAGCCAAATGAAGTATACTCAAGACATTCTAAACAAGTTTGGGATGAAGGATGCCAAGCCCATCAAGACACCCATGGGAACCAATGGGCATCTCGACCTCGACACGGAAGGTAAATCCGTAGATCAAAAGGTATACCGGTCGATGATAGGTTCATTACTCTATTTATGTGCATCTCGACCGGATATTATGCTTTCCGTATGCATGTGTGCAAGATTCCAAGCCGACCCTAAGGAAGCTCACTGTTGGGACCACGCTTCGTCGCCGAAGGTCCTGCAAAAAGAAAACAGTGCGGCTGAAGCTGCCCGTACGTGACGACGAAGGTATCATTCATGAAGCTTCGGGATTATAACACATTCGAAGATGAAGGGTCAAACCGACTTAAAGATAGAATGACCTTTTTAGCCTGTAGAGGTCTGAGTCATTGTTGTAAACTTTTATGAAGGGCATGATTGTAATTCCTCATAGGCTGTGTCCTGTGCCTATAAATAGTGAACAGTATTCCTTTACTGTTCACGCATTCCTGTAATTGCAAAAGCATCACTCGGGAATTATTACTTGTCAAGGCGAAGGTATAATCATACCTTAAACATCGTATTCAAACATTTTAGATTCAAATAATAAATATGTGAATGGTGCCATTTGTCTCCAACATATTTATCTTTAATGTTTTACATTTTACATCGTTTTATATTATTTTTTGTCACCTTCGTAATATTATGTCTGTGCCCTTCGTCCGAAGTTCATTAAACCTTTTGAGGAGATAATGTTTCGGCGGACGAAGGGTATTTAATATCTAACATCTTCGTGTTGCCTTGTTCTTGATTCGAAGCATTTGAGAACAAGTCCCCAACATTGGCGCCCACCTCCGGTCAACTCACTTCCACCTCTTTTTTGAGCTAATGGCTTTGTTCAACGATCAAGCTGGAGCTGTTTCAGCTCCGAAGATGGTACTCCCCATAACAGGCGGTTCATGCTCAGAGCCAGCTAACAAGAAGCAGAAGAAGGAGGCACAGAGAAGGGTACAACATGTCAGGGTGCAAGGACCCTTCATCAAGTCAAGATGGTCTCACATTCCAATTACCTTCTCTCAAGAAGATCTTCAGCTCAAGGACTACCCACACAACGATGCTATGGTTATCTCTTGTGTGATCAAAGGATTTCTGGTCCATAATGTTTTGGTTGATACAGGCAGTGCAGCAGATATCATATTTTCTAAGGCTTTTAAACAAATGCAAGAGCCCGAAGACAAAATCCATGATGCTACGCACCCTCTTTGTGGCTTCGGAGGGCGGCAAATTGTAGCACTTGGGAAGATTACCATGCCAGTAACCTTCGGATTTGTCAACAACACAAGGACTGAGCAAATTGTATTTGACATTGTTGACATGGAATATCCTTACAATGCTATCATTGGTCGTGGTACTCTCAATGCCTTCGAAGCAATTCTTCATCCAGCTTACCTTTGCATGAAGATACCTTCGGACCAAGGGCCCATTGCCATTCATGGAAGTCAGGAAGCTGCCAGAAGGGCCGAAGGGAATTGGACAGATTCAAATGCAATCCATAACATAGATGGAGCTGAAGCTTGTGAACAGTACAAGTTCAGAAGGGAAAAAGCTGCTTCGGCTGATCAGCCGAAGCCCATGCTCTTATGTGAGGATATAGCAGACCAGAAGGTATTACTGGGATCTCAATTGTCCGAAGAACAGGAGAAAACCTTGATAAGGTTTTTGTTCAACAATAAAGATGTCTTTGCTTGGTCAGCTAATGATCTTTGCGGAGTTAACAGGGATGTTATTGAACACTCCCTTAATGTTGATCCATCATTCAGACCCAAGAAGCAGAGGCTTCGAAAAATGTCTGATGATAAGGCCGAAGGTGCTCGGAACAAAGTGAAAAGACTCCTCAGTGCTGGAGTTATCATAGAGGTGAAGTACCCATAATGGCTAGCTAACACTATTATGGTAAAAAGGGCTAATGGTAAATGGAGGATGTGTATTGATTTTACTGATCTCAACAAAGCCTGTCCGAAGGATGAGTTTCCATTGCCGAGGATAGATTCCTTAGTTGATGCAGCAGCTTCATCAGAGCTCATGAGTCTGTTGGATTGTTATTCAGGCTATCATCAAATCTGGATGAAGAAGGAGGATGAGCCGAATACCAGCTTCATAACCCCTAGTGGAACATATTGTTACCTTCGGATGCCTGAAGGGCTTAAAAATGCTGGAGGAAGCTTCAGCAGAATGACAGCGAAGGTTCTCCATTCTCAGATAGGCAGGAATGTGCTAACTTATGTTTATGATATCATTGTGAAAAGCACGAAGCAAGATAAACACATTGCTGATTTACAGGAGACCTTCGCTAATTTTAGACAGGCTGGTTTAAAGCTGAATCCAGAAAAATGTGTCATCGGAGTGAAGAAGGGGAAATTTCTTGGTTGTCTAGTTTCAACAAAAGGAATTAAGGCTAATCCAAGCAAAATCGAAGCTATTCTTCGAATGGAACCACCAAGAACAAAGAAGGGGGCTCAAAAATTGATAGGAAGGCTGGCATCTCTCAACAGATTGATATCTAGATCAGCAGAGAGAAATTTGCCATTTTTCGAAGTGCTGAGGTCAGCCGAAGTTTTCCAATGGGGACCAGTCCAGCAGAAAGCCTTCGAAGAGCTGAAGCAATATTTAATAGATCTAACAACACTAACTCCACCAACGCCAGGGGCTCCTTTGTTATTATATGTAGCAGCTTCGCACTCAGCGGTAAGTGCGACACTTGTTCAGGAGAAGCTGGAAGGCCAAGTCAAAAAGCAGGCCCCAATATACTTTGTATCCGAAGTTCTTAGTTTATCAAAGAAAAATTATACAGAATTGGAGAAGGTACTGTATGCTGTTTTGATGGCCTCCAGGAAGTTGCGGCATTATTTTCAATCTTATAACATAATTGTTCCTTCTTCGCAACCGTTGAAGGATATTATGAGAAACCGAGAAGCTACTGGAAGGATCGGAAAATGGGCTGCAGAGCTCAATGAATTTTGTATTGATTATGTGCATAGGTCTTCGATTCAGTCCCAAGCGTTGGCGGACTTCATTGCTGACTGGACGCCAGGGGCTCAGGAGGAAGAAACAAATAAAGATGCCGAAGCGTGGACAGTGTTTTGCGATGGGTCTTGGGGAACCTTCGGAGCAGGAGCAGCTGCTGTGTTGGTTTCACCTTCCAAAGTTAAAACTTGTTATGCGGCAAGACTCGATTTCAGTTGCACAAACAACATTGCTGAGTACGAAGCTCTGCTCTTGGGCCTTCGAAAGTTAAAGGCAATGGGAATCAGAAGGGCCATTCTTAAAACTGATTCCCAAGTTATTTCTGGTCATATTGATAAGAGCTATAAGGCAAGAGATTCGAAGCTTGAAAGATATTTAGATACGGTCCGAAGGATTGAGGCTTCCTTTGAAGGATTCTCTGTTAAAAATATTCCTCGTGGAGAAAATGAATATGCTGATCTATTAGCCAAATCAGCAGCACAGGGGTTGCCTTTACCTTCGGAAGTATTTTTCGAAACAATAAAAGCACCTTCGGTCGAGCTTCTTGAAAGAGCGGTCCTCAATATATCCCCTGTCTATAATGAAGATTGGAGAACTGAAATCATCTCTTTCCTTCAGGGTAATTTTCATTCAGAAGATGAAGCTTATAACAGGAGGATAGAAGCAAGAGCTCGACCATATATCATTATAGAAGGAGAATTATACAAGCATGGGGTCTGTTCCCCGTTGCTCAAGTGTTTATCTAGAGCCGAAGGCATAGAATTGATGAAGGAAATACATGCAGGCCTGTGCGGATCTCATATTGGATCTAGGCCTTTGTTGGGAAAAGTTTTTCGCCAAGGATTTTATTGGCCAAAAGCAGCTTCGGATGCAGCGGAGCTAGTGCAAAAGTGCGAAGGTTGTCAGAAATGTGCAAGAGATCAAAAACAACCTTTGTCTCTAACTCAGTTAATACAACCCACTTGGCCGTTGCAAAGGTGGGGCCTTGATTTGTTAGGTCCGCTACCACCAGCGCAAGGAAATTTAAGATATGTTGTAGTGGCAGTGGAATATTTCTCTAAATGGATTGAGGCAAAGCCTTTAGCCACAATAACTTCGGTCACCGTCCAAAAGTTTTTTTGGCAAAACATTATTTGTCGTTTCGGAGTGCCGAAGGCCATTACTGTGGACAATGGAACGCAGTTTGACTCCGAAGCTTTTAAAGAGTTTTGTGACCAAATTGGCACGAAGATCCATTTTGCGTCAGTCCGACATCCAGAATCAAATGGACTAGTCGAAAGAGCTAATGGAATCATAATGACAGGAATAATGAAGTCAATCTTCAATCAGACCAGGGGAAAGTGGCCAGAAGAATTAATCAAAGTGGTGTGGAGCCATAACACAACAGCGTCAAGATCAACAGGCTTTACGCCATTCAAACTATTGTTTGGTGACGAAGCAATAACCCCGGAAGAAGCCAAAGCAGGATCAATAAGAACAATAGCTTCGGCAAAAGGCGAAGATGAAGCTGACTGCTCTGTGGAAAAAGATGCTATAGAGGGGATCAGACTTCAGGCTGTGGAAAACATCAATAAATACCAAGCCGAAATAATAAAATGGCGTGATAGAAAGGTTCGATTGAAGAACATTAAGCCAAGACATTTGGTGCTTCGAAGAGTGGCCAACCCAGACATAGTAGGCAAACTACAGCTGAAGTGGGAAGGCCCTTTTTTGATAGTATCTTCGTCAAGACCCGGTTCCTACAGATTAAAGGATATGGACGGCAACGACATCCCTAGATCATGGAATGCGGATGAGCTTCGGCGATATTATGTTTAGCTTGATGTAATTTTTTCTATTCTTTTTTGTGGCACCCTTTTCCTTTCAAAAGGGGAGAAAGGTTTTTAATGGGGCCACAACATGTATTTTCCCTTATTTCAATTCTATAAGAATGATATCCCCCAAAAATGTAAATGTAAATGCAAATGAAAAAGAAAAGAAAATAGGGAGAAGCTCAAAAGTCGTTCCTAAGGGAATGCAGAGCTTACAGCGAAAAGTCAACGCTGATACCGCCGAAAGTAAAAGGCGAAGAAGCTCCTAAGGGATGCTTACAGCGAAAAGTCAACGCTGATACAGTCGAAAGTAAAAGGCGAAGAAGCTCCTAAGGGATGCTTACAGCGAAAAGTCAACGTTGATTCCGCCGAAAGTAAAAGGTGAAGAAGCTCCTAAGGGATGCTTACAGCGAAAAGTCAATGCTGATACACCGAAAAATAAACGGTGAGGCCGAAAAGTAAACGGCAGAAAGATTTGAATCATCCTCAAGAGGATGAAGGTCTATGATTATGATTTTTGAATATGTGTCCCGATATTCATTTGCACAATACATTACATCATGTCATTTGCATTCATAAACATTCATTTAGACATATAGAATCATCATCATACTACATAAAAAAGTAAGGTGCTTCAACAATGAGGAGGAACTTCGTAGAAAGAGGAAGTTTTTCATGCTTCGTTGTGTCCGAAAAGAAGGGAAGGTTAAGGGAAGTTTTTTCATCATACTACATCAAAAGGAGAAGTTTCGTCCACAGCAAAGCATATTGCGCACGGTTAAGGGAGACATAATATATTACAAGGTATGTACAAATTTACATAAGTTCTTCCCATAATGATATTACAAAGATCCCTCCAGAATTTTTTGTAGGAAAATCTATTCTAGCTACTATCAAGCCTCAGCCTCGTCATACTTCAGTTTCGTCGTCCTGCACATATTAAGGAACAGAATAAGAAAGGTGCAAGTTTCAAGGAGAAGGTAAAAATAACAAGTATAAGTTTCTTACCGGCTTAAGGTGACTTCGAGCTTCATCACCAGCCATCCTTCGCCCGCCATTTACCCAAATTTGGGTCATAAATCTATTCCCGATGCTTCGGGCTAGGCTCGGGATATCAATCAAATCTGCTGCCGACAAGCTAAAGTTTGGTCTATTCACGATTTTTCCATGAGTGCAGCCTGCCTTCAGAAAAGCGGCAGCTGTGCCTCGAGAAGCTACCAGGGCGCAGAAATCAGCATGCCCCCTAATAACTTCATCAAGAGCATCAACCTCGCCTTCAATATGTTCCAAGGTGCTGGGCAGGTTTTCGGCTGAAGGTGAAAACTTTTCAGAGCTGGCTCCGATAGAATGAAATACGTCCTTCAGCCGCTGCACGCATCGGCTGCCTAAGTTTAAACATATCTCTTGGAGATCCTTCAATGATTTTTGCAAAGTTGAATTTTTCTCGACCTCAATCTTGAGACTTGCTTCAAGTTTCTCTTTTTCTTGCTCGTATTTTTCTGACTATACAAGTAATTCATTCTTTAAACTGTCATTTTCTACTTGGACTTCGGCCAAGGAGCCTTCCATAGACTGAATAATAAAGTATTTCTTTTCTAAAGCACCTTCGTGTTCTTTAGCCATAATTTCAAGATCTTGAATGGCCAAGTCTTTCTTCTTCAGAATAGCTTCGTAGTTTTCAACCTTGTTGCATTTTCAGCACTTTACTTAATAACATACTCTGCCAAAACAACCTTCGTCAGAGAAAGACATAAAAATAACAATAATATAATAATAATAAAATTCTTACCTTAAAATTGGCGTAGAGCAGGCTGCCAGCGACATGATGTCACTGATATCTGCAAAGGTCTGCTTCTATCTTCGGCAAGCCAACGTTTTTTGAGAGGGTTCTAACAATTTTGGCCTCGGTATGGTTCCGAAGGCATCTTAGCTTCCCTTCGTTAACCCCACCAAATAGCATAGCCCCTGATTTATATCCGCAAGATATAGCATATTTTTTCAACTCTTCTTTTTCGGCGTCTGTTAATTCCTGTCCAAGCAAATCTTGAAAGTAAAAATCTCCTTCTTCCGAAATTTCTTCAATCTGCTTTTTCCCCTTTTCACCTTACGGCCGTAAAACGAATCTTGAGATATTTGGCTTATACTCCTAAGTTTGGGCTTTGGTACCCTAGGGGATCCACATTTGATTTAATTGGTTATTCCGATGCCGATTGGGTAGGGTGCAAAATTAATCGAAAGAGCACATCGAGGACTTGCCAGTTCTTGGGAAGATCCTTGGTGTCTTGGGCTTCAAAGAAGCAAAATTTTGTCGCTCTTTCAACCGTCGAAGCCGAGTATATTGCCGCAGGCCATTGTTGTGCGCAATTGCTTTGGATGAGGCAAACCCTCAGGGACTATGGTTACAAATTAACCAAAGTTCCTCTTCTATGTGACAATGAGAGTGCAATCCGCATGGCGGATAATCCCGATGAGCATAGCCACACTAAACACATAGCCATTCAGTATCATTTTCTAAGGGATCACCAACAAAAGGGGGATATCGAGATTGCATATATTAACACTAAAGATCAATTAGCTGATATCTTTACTAAGCCACTAGATGAACAAACTTTTACCAGACTTAGGCATGAGCTAAATATTCTTGATTCTAGAAATTTCTTTTGATGTCTTGCACACATAGCTCATAAATATACCTTTGATCATGTCTCTTTTATATATGCTATGACTAATGTGTTTTCAAGTATATTTCAAACCAAATCATAGGTATATTGAAAGGGAATTGGAGTCTTCGGCGAAAACAAAGGCTTCCACTCCACTCCATAACTCATCCTTCGCCGTCGCTCCGAGCAACTCTCCATCTTTGGTATAATCTTCACTCATATGTTTTACTTGCCAAAGGGGAGAAAGTAGTTAGTAAAGGGCTTATATTTCACTCTAAGTATCCGTTTTGGCGATTCATGCCAAAGGGGGAGAAAGTATTAGCCCAAAGAAAAAGGACTGCACCACCACCTAATTTTAAACTAATGAATTTCAAATTGGTATATTTTTATATCCAAAAAGGGGGAGAAAGTAGCACCTTCAAAAATTGGTATCTTAAAACCCTCTTGAACACTAAGAGGAGAATTTTATTGAAGGGGAGTTTTGTTTAGTCAAAGGAAAAAGCATTTGAAACAGGGGGAGAAAATTTCAAATCTTGAAAATGCTTCTCAAAATCTTACTCATTTACCTTGACTATTTGCAAAAGAACTTTGAAAAGAATTTACAAAAGTATTTGCAAAAACAAAACATGTGGTGTAAGCGTGGTCCAAAATGTTGAGAATATAAAGAAACAATCCATGCATATCTTATGAATTTCTATTGGCTCAATTCTAAGTAACCTTTGCACTTACAAATATGCAAACTAGTTCAATTATGCACTTCTATACATGCTTTGGTTTGTGTTGGCATCAATCACCAAAAAGGGGGATATTGAAAGGGAATTAGGCTTACACCTATTTCCTAATTGATTTTGGTGGTTGAATTGCCCAACACAAATAATTAGACTAACTAGTTTGCTCTAGTCTATAAGTTCTACAGGTGCCAAAGGTTCACAAAAAGTCAATTAAAAGACCAAGAATGGGTTCAAACAAAGAGAGCAAGGGACAACCGAAGGCTGCCCTGGTCTGGCGCACCGGACTGTCCGGTGTGCCACCAGACAGTGTCCGGTGCACCAGGGAACTCGACGCCCAACTCTTCACCTTCAGGAAGTATCAGAGGCGCTTCGCTATAATTCACCGGATTGTCCGGTGCCCCAAGGAAGAGCGACTCTGAACTCGCCAGCTTCGAGAATCTGCTCCGCTAAAATTCACCGGACTGTCCGGTGTGACAGCGGAGCAACGGCTACTCTGCGCACAACGGTCGACTGCAACGCATTAAATGCGCGCCTGCGCACGCAGAGGAGCAGAGCACGCGCGGGTGGCACACCGGACAGCCTACAGGGCCTGTCCGGTGCACCACCGGACAGCCAGGCGGGCCCACAAGACAGAGCTCCAACGGTCGGAACCCAACGGCCTGGTGACGTGGCTGGCGCACCGGACTGTCCGGTGCGCCCGTCGACTGCAGCCTCCACCAACGGTCATGTTTGGTGGTTGGGGCTATAAATACCCCAACCACCCCACATTCAAGTCATCCAAGTTTTCCACCTTCCAACTACTTACAAGAGCTCTAGCATTCAATTCTAGACACACCAAAGAGATCAAATCCTCTCCCAATTCCACTCAAAGCTTTAGTCATTAGAGAGAGTGATTGTTGTGTTCATTTGAGCTCTTGCGCTTGGATTGCTTCTTTTTCTCACTCTTTCTTGCGATCATCTCAATTGTAATCAAGGCAAGAGACACCAATTGTGTGGTGGTCCTTGTAGGGAAGTTTGGTTCCCGTTTGATTGAGAATAGAAGCTCACTCGGTTCGAGGGACCGTTTGAGAGACGGAAAGGGTTGAAAGAGACCCGGTCTTTGTGACCACCTCAACGGGGAGTAGGTTTGAGAGAACCGAACCTCGGTAAAACAAATCCTTGTGTCTCACTTCTTTATTCGCTTGCAATTTGTTTTTATGCTCTCTCTCGGACTCGCATTATATATCTAACGCTAACCCAACTTGTAGTTGTGATTAACTTTGTAAATTTCAGTTTTGCCCTATTCACCCCCCCCTCTAGGCGACTTTCAAAGGCCGAGCACCAGAAGCCTGCAGGCCTATTGCAACCCCTCCCAGTGCCTGAATGGAAGTGGGAAGAAATATGCATGGATTTTGTAACCAGACTACCCCGGACGCAAAAAGGGAATGACTCTATCTGGGTGGTAATAGACCGTCTTACCAAGGTGGCCCATTTTATCCCAGTAAAAACTACCTTTGGAGGAGCCACCCTTGCCCGAATTTATCTCAAAGAAATAGTCAGACTCCATGGCATTCCAAGAAAGATAGTGTCAGACAGAGGAACCCAGTTCACCTCCAAATTCTGGACAAGCCTTTAGAAAGCTATGGGCACCGAGCTAGACTTCAGCACCGCCTATCACCCTCAGACAGATGGGCAGACATAAAGGGTCAACAAGGTCCTCGAAGATCTATTAAGAGCATGTGTGTTAACATTTGATAGAAGTTGGGAATCCAGTTTGCCTTATGCGGAGTTCTCGTATAATAACAGCCATCAGGCCAGCATCAAGATGTCACCGTTCGAAGCATTGTATGGACAAAAATGCCAGACCCCTCTCATGTGGTCCAACATAGGGGAAAAGGCACTAGAAGGACCTGCCTTTGTCAAAGAGGCTGAGGAGAAAGTTGCCCTAATCCGCAGAAGATTACTTGAAGCTCAAAGTCGGCAGAAGAGTTATGCGGACAACAGGCAGAGAGAACTCAGATTTGAGGAAGGAGACTTCGTCTACCTCAAGGTCTCCCCAATGCGTGGTGTCAAAAGGTTCCAAGTGAAAGGAAAGCTAGCACCACGATTCGTTGGTCCCTATCCCATCATCGGTAGAGTAGGACCCGCAGCATACCGTCTTGAATTACCAGAATCCATGGCTGACATCCACAATGTGTTTCACGTGTCCCAGCTTCGCAAATGCCTGCAAGCACTAGGAAGTCACATCACAGAAGAGGCAATATAGATTCAGAAAGATTTTCAGTACCGAGAGAAGCCAGTAAAGATTCTTGACTCAGCAGTCCGGAAGACCCGCAACTCAGAAGTGAAACTCTGTAAGGTTCAGTGGAGCAGAGAAGGAGAAGAGGAAGCTACCTGGGAGAGTGAGGACTCTTTGAGGAGGGAATACCTTTATCTTTTCTCAAATCCAGTCTAAATCTCGAGGGCGAGATTCCTTTAAGTGGGGTAGGTTTGTAACATCCCAAAATCTCAACCCAAGGTTTGGAACCCTAATCTCCTAAACCCTCCCTTATTTCTATTTTCTCCCTAAACTCCACCCTTAGGTCATCTCATCATATGCATACACTTGGATTGTTAGGAACACCTGACATAGATTATTTTCAACACTAAAGATTTTTTTAACAAATTGTTGATTCAAAAGAAAAGGAAATAAAAAGAAACAAAAATAGAAAATGGAAAAGTGAAATAGAAAATAGAAAAAGAAAAAGGAAGAAAACCCCCCTCGGCTGGCTGATTCTGGCCCAAGCCGCGCCCGCGTTTCCCCCCCCTCTCCTCCCACGGCCCAAGCGGCCCAGCTGCACGCGCCCGCGCCGCGCCTGACAGCCCGGCCTCACCGGTCAGTGGCTCCTCCCCTCTCCCTCTCGCGCCGCTCTCCCACTAGCAGCACGGGCCCGCCTGTAAGGACCATCGTCCCGCCCATGCCTTCACCTGCATGTTCGCCGCCGACCATCGCCGTCCCGTCTCATCGCCATTAACGCGCGCACCGGCCTCAGCTACCTCCCCGCCACTGTACCGGAGCTATCCCCTCACCCCTCGCCTGCCCGAGCCATCCCGTCGCCGTTTGCTCCATCCCCGCCATCATGGCGAGCTCATCGGGGCTCGCCGTCCCCTCCTTTCCTTCCCCCTCCCGGGCGCCTATAAAAGGGACCGCCCGAGCTCCGCTTTCTCCACACCAGCCCCGGCCACCTCCTCCACTCCTTCCCGAGCCCGATTGAGCTAGCGCCGCCGCGTTCCCCCTTCACTCCGGTGAGCTTCGTTCTCTCCTCTCTAGTAGCTTTCAGTCGGATTGCTTTAGTTCTTGAGGTCCGCCACTCTACCACGATCTTAGCACACAGCCTCTCGGCGCCTATCGCACCCAGTAGCCTCGCCGGCGACCTCACCGCCGCGAGCGCCCGCCACTCGCCGTGGACCAGCCACCTCGGAGCCCCCACCAGTCAAATTGACCCCACCCCCATGATCCCCTATCCCCGCCCGTGCCTCGCCACCGCTCCCCCGCCACAGAACTGGACCCACGGCGGAGAAACCGCCGCGAGATTTCACCGGCGGCCGAGCCTCGGTCGACTCCCCCCCCCCTCCGTCGCCCGCTCCGCGCCGTTAACCCCTCCTCCCCTCGCTGACGTGTGGGCCCGTGCCATGGCATCGTTCCCCGCCGTCTCCCCCGCCGATGGGCCGAGTGGGCCACCTGCCGCGCCCCCGTGCGCGCGCTCGCGCCTGGATGGGCCAAAATCACCCCCCGGCCCAGCGAGCAGGAATTCCCTTTTCTTTTTCTTTTCCCATTTCTTTTTTCCATTTTCATATATATATATATATTTATATACTAATATTTTATGCACCAAAAATAGTTTAAATAAATCATAGGGCACAAAAATAATAAGGTATAAGAATTGGCACACCCCACTAAAGTCACCATGATTGATGTATTGTTCTTATCTATGCTTGTTAGCGGAAGAGGGATTCGATCCTCCAGAATTTGTAGCTCCGGAAGAAGGGCAGGAACCCGACCCCTCCGAGATAAATCTTTTGTGCCAGGAAAGTTTCGACGAAGGCAAGTCCATCCTTCCCTTGATGCATAATTTACCAATTCTCTCTACCACTACCTAAGCCGGGACTAAGGGATGGAATCTATTTGCATGGTGAGCATGAGAGAGCCCGCATTAACTAATACCTTTGATCACAAGATATGGGATGGGAAAAGGCTATACCAACGATGTTTTCGAAAGTATGCGATGAAGGGTATTCACCCTCATCACCTTTGAGTAGGGATGATCAGGGACTCCCTGGTTTAGGGGAGGGCCTAAGGTGGTGGCTCAACTGGTTTAGGCATGAGCAGAAGGATTGTCCCCTCATATAAGGACCGGTTTGTCATCCTTCACTACCTGTACTCATGATAAGTACAACCACTCAAGACTGTGTGGGCAGTCACTCAATCTGAACTCGTACGGTCCAACCCTAGAATTATGAAGGCTGGGGAGCACCGGGAGGATAAGGAGGGGGAATGTTTTGTCCGGTTTGGGCATGGCTGTGGCCTGACTCCTTCCGGTATAACCATTAAGGTTAGGACGAGCGAGGAAAGAAAGAGATTCGGCATTCGGGTCTCACGACGGTGAGATCACAGAAACCGGACTAGTGGGTAAAGTGTACCCCTCTGCGCAAAGTTTTAAACCTATTCAAATAGTCCGTGTCCACTTGTATGGACGAGTCTGGTGTGGTATGACAATTAGTGTTTCTACAACAACCGGGAATAGGGAAATACATGTGTGTGAGTGTGTCTCTGGAAAAGAAATGGTGCCACGAGAGCGGGAAGCTCGGTGGTGGTTAAGCAAGTGTTATTATATTTCTTCGGGAAAACCCTAAAAACAAGTACTTGCCTTTCTTTAAGAAAAAGAAGAGTGACTTCAACTCCACCATATGAAGCATGTATGATATAGGTCTCTTTCTCTTTACGGGAGCCAGGTGGGCTTGCGGAATACCTAGTGTATTCACCCAGATTTATTTATGTTTTTCAGCAGCTGAAGACTTTCTTTTCTGCTATGCTTGATTGAGGGGGGATGTGTCTTCACCCAGTTCCTTCTGTGGACTGGGATAGTTTACCTCCACTGCGTTTTATAATTCTGGCTCACACTCGAGCTTGTACCCTGGTATTGTAATATCTTTTACTCAGACTCTGTACTATTTGAAGTAAGGAATGTGGTTACTAGCCTCCTAGGACTAGTAATTGTATCACATTTGAGTCCCAAAGGATCGGGACGCTTGATCTCGGTGATTCCCGATAGCAGCTAGTTCGTCGCTGAGCTAGCCTAGGCACCGAACACTCTCCGGTGCACATCGGACAGTCTGGTGCAAGTCTGGCTAGACTTAGCCAAACTTCTCCAATCCAATCTTGTTTGATTGACAAGGTTCCTAGCACTTAGAGGAACATGTTATTTGTAACACCCTGGTGTTACTGCCACTAAAACTTGAGCATGACATCATAAGCATTGGCATATCATGTGTTTGTCACACCTAGAGTGCATTCACTAGGCACAAATTTCAAACAAAGTTGTATTGATGGGACATGTTTTAAGTGAAACCCTAGGGTACAGTGCTTAACCCTAGATTTGGCTTAATAGAGCAAACAAGGCCTACTAAGAGAAAACTTCAAAAACTCAATTGAAATAGTCATAAAATGTCACCATGAATAGACTCAAATGGCATCCAAACCCTAGAAGTATCAAAAAACCCTAAATAGAACCCTGGAAAGCCATGGACTAAAACCCTAGGGGGCTAAGTGTAAAACTAGTGCACTTTTGGACTAAAGTGCAAAAACCATGAAATTAGGCATCTTAACTCATGTGGTTCACAAGTATGTGGATTTGCAACCTAAACCCTGAGATTTGGACCTATTTGCAAATAGCCACATTTGAGCTCTATAGAGTTAAGTCTGATTTTCAGTGCATTTAGCTCAACTTTGAAGCCCTGTATTTTCCAAAGTATGAGGAGTTTGCCCTAGGTCACCACATCAAGATTGTAGAGCTATAAAAGGGGAACAATTTTGCTATAGAGATCAAGTCCTGGTACTATGAAAAGTTTTGAGAAAATTGGACCCAAAGATGGGCTGTCAGACTGTCTAAAGTCTGAATTCAGACTGACAGTGTGATTGAGCACCTTGAGATGGAATTCGAGCATGATTCAGTAAGAATTTAGGGGTGACTGCTGTAGTAAGGTTGAAGCTGGATAGTAGAGCAAACAACTTTTAAAGATGGATTAGGGAGTCTCTGCATGAGAAAATCGAGATTCAAGCCCTACAAAATGGTCTGTCAGGCTGACTGAATGAGTTGTGCGATGGTACAGTACCCTGAACAAGATCGCTGGTGCAGCGCACCTGACCGCCGGCGACCGTGCGCCAAGATCCACGCCGCCATTACGATTCATGCTCACCAGTGACAGATAATGCTCCTAGGAAAAAGATCTGGTGGCTGGCCGCCGTACCCCCTTGCCTTGCGGCCGGCGCAGATAAGCTCACCAGCGTTGGCTGCCTACCGATCCTATGCCACATGCTCATGCATCTTACCACGTCGTAGTTAGTCGTGTTAAGCATATTCGATGATCGCTGGATGGTCCGCCACGGTGAAAGCTGC